>JABUQX010090978.1:0-10759 GCA_015478945.1 Trachelipus rathkii
TATTATATATAATACGCTATGAGTATCATTATTAGTGAATATACAATTATATATAATATAAATAGTCTGTTCCGTAATGTTAGCTTAAAACATCTCGTTTATTTTGTCGTACCATAGTGGGTTGCTATACCTGAGCTGTAGATATATAATCACGGATGATGATTATATATCTAGGTATATAGAGGGGGGTAATCCCATTTCATCCGATTGTTCTACTTGTTATGTATTAAATAATTACAATTAGTTTTTCATAATTTTATTAAATATATACTTTGTAATTCAGAATTATCCTATATTATAATATGAATATCATGGCGCCTTAATCTGCTTTTATATAGGTGGTTGAACTCTCAGGAGCGAAAAATCAATATTTACATTGGATCCATAAAACATATCTACATTTGTCCGTCAATTCGTGCTATGCAGTTTTGCCATACCATGCCATAATTGATAACCCCGTTTTTAGAATTAATATGTCTTAGAAATGTCTGTTGTAATGGTTTTACTGACCATTCATATTTCAATTTATCTCATGGATCTTTTTTGTAATTAAACCATTACAGTAAAATAAGTGATGCATGTTAGCTGAAATTGTTTATGGGGCTAATATCTATTTTTAATTATTTTAATTATTTTTTTTTTACCCTATAAAATCTATAGTCAATAACAATACTACGCATTATAAGGTCCACCAACTAAAACCTAACACTATTTATTCAAGCCGCCATCAACTGTAATTTCCTATTACCTTATACCTAGAATGTATAAAAAATTACAAATTGGCGTACATTTAACTTTATATTTTAGATTCTATGTTTCTTTCTATTTTTATTTTTATTTATTTCTCTATATTTAAATTTAATTTTTGCAAATTTTTGATTTTTTTTATGTATATAATAGTTATTATTACAGTAGCAATTGTTCAATTTCTACTTATAAAATTCACTAGTCCTCATATATTATATTGTTTTTATAATTATCTTGTCATAAGGAGCAACTACTTTTTATTTAAGACTCAGCTATATTTTTTTAATTTTTTTTGTTTTATATTTTTATCAATTTTTTTTATTTTAAATTATTATTTTGTTCTTAAAAATATCTTAATTGTTAGTGTTTTTCTATTAATAATTCTAATAATATATATAAATTTTATATAATAGAATAATTTATTTATAATTGGTTTATTAATCATTCATTTTTTTAATTATTAAATTTTTTATATTTAATATTAATTTATACTTAAATTATTTTTTATATATATTAATATATTTTTGCTTAATTTATTGATTATATATTTATAATATATATTATTTTAAAGTACGTTTTTTTGTCAGTTTTTTTTTGACTCAGGTCTTTTTCACGTGTTTAAAAACGGGAGACCTATTTTTTATATTTTATTTCTATTCATATATTATTAGTTATTATTTATTAATTGTTAACAATATTTTATAAATTACTAATTATACCTATTTTAATTTTATCATGTAACATTAGTTATTTTAATTTTATTTACAATAGCCTGTGTTTAAATCTATTTCAGAATAAACATCAAAGACCAATTTAGATGAACTTTATTCGATTTGACTCCACAGGTTGCTTAATTAGAGTCTGATGCTATCTTTACAGTGTTCTATTAACGATAAACTAACGTAAGTATGTGAACATATCTTAATTTTTTGGTTTTTAAGTGAATTTTTTATAAACAATATTATTTATCTTTAAATTTTTATTTGCTTTAAAACTTGTGGGCACATTAATATCTTTTACTAAAATTTTTTATGCTTTCATGGTTGTAATTAACAGATAAACAATTTTTGCATTTGACATACCCTTAAATCAGGTTATACGGTAATCAATGCAAATGCATAAGTTAAATCAAACCACTTGCCCACCCCTGACACCTCCGTCTATTAATCTATATTGATTATTGATCTACTTGATCTATTGACATCAATTTTGATCTTAGAGGCTTATATGCTATCAAGTCATTATTTTTGAATGATTTTTGATTGAACAACATAAAACTTTTATTTATGTTGTGTTTTTTTATTTGCGTATTTTTAAATATTTTTGTTATTACTAAAAATTTTTATCTGTTGCATTCTAAAAATTACATACGTATTAGAAAAAAAACAAAGAAAAAATCATAAAATAAAAAAAAAAAAAAAAAAATAGGATTGCTATTTTCCATACCCTAAGCAGTAAATCAGTAAAACAAAACCAGCCACCCCACCCTTCCACCCCCATCCATGATCTATTGAAATCTATGAATTGATGTATTGATTTTATTATTTTTATTTTGTTGGTAACATAACACAAATTAAATTCTGAAAAAAAATTTCTAATGAGTAAGTCAAAGTCAAGAAGAAACGTAATTGCTTCAGTCTGATATTAGAATTCGAGTTCAACTGGAGCATTACCAAAACGGCTTACCAAGTAAAGGACAAATAGAGGTATGTAGGAAGAAGAGGTCCCTTAATAACTATCATATTACTGTACAATCCAAATATGTACAGACAGTCTTTAAACCAAAACAGATTATACCATGTCTCCCTTCAATTCGTTGATACGAGTTGCATCATGCAAGATACTCCGTTTTTCTAAATGTTGGAAGACTTGAACATTATGATAAATTATTAATTCATATTCTTTTTAAAACGTTACTAAAATAAATTTTGTTTTCCTAAATTGAGAGCTTTTAATATATGTTTGCTACTTTTTTTTATAAGTGTTCATTTCTCATTTAAAACTTGTTTTTGTTTATTTATATTTTAATTTTTTTTTATTAATTATTTTTAACTTATATTTTTAGTTATAATGAGTTTTTATTTTAATCATTATACTTTTATGTTTATAATTTTTATTTTTATTATAAAAATAATTTTTTTTTTAATTTTTTTATTTTTATTAGGGTTGAGGTCTATGATTTGTCTGAACTTATAATTTTTGTTATTTAACTTTTAATTTTTTGATTATTGTTTATTGTTTAATTTTTTAGTTTAATTTTTATTTTTTATTTAAATTATATTGTTTTCCTTTGTTTTATATATATTATAAGTTATTTTTATTTGCTTTTGTATACTTTGTCGATTAATTTAATTTATTTAGTCATTTTTTAATTTTTAATTTTTTTTTTATTTATATTTAAATTTATGTTATTTCGCGACATATTCTATTTTATTTTTAGTTTATCTATTTAGATGAAATATATTTGTGATTAGTAATGCTTTGCGTCTTGTTTGCTATTGACTAGGTTGGATTTAGACTAGAAATTTTTTATGGCTGTTTATGTTGTACATACTAACAACGTATATAAAATTGATTTCCTACCCTAAAGCAAAGTAAATCAGTAAGTCAGGAAATCAAACCACCCACCTCCTTCCCCTCGTCCATGATCTAAAAACTTAATAATCCATTGCTCTATTGATTAATTTGTATTAAATGTTTGTTTATTCAAGTTCAATTTTGTATCCGCAAAACACTGTGATTGAATAAATACGAATATGCTGTTAAGATAATTCTGAATGCTATAATAATGACATTGCTTATAAAAGACAATATTATATTTTATTGCCTTTTTTATCTCTATGTATTGTATTATATTATATGATAAAAAAAATTATAACGAGTAAAAATTTGCAAATTTTCCATATCACCTAAAATAAAAAAGTAAATCGAGGAATGACCCTAGCCCACACAACACACAACACTTACCCAAACACCCCATACATAATTTTATATAGAGTGGTGATGTATTGATATTATATGAATTCAAAATAACATATTGTAATAAAAAAAAAAATAATATAACAATAATGTTAACAAATAAATAAGATACAATATAATGAAAAAATATTTAAAAAAATAAAAATTAAAACATTTAGAAAAAAGTTATTTAATCTAACTTAATGAAAAAACCCTATATAACCATGACCACCACGACACACACCATTCACACATCACAACGAATAAAATTTAGCTAAAATTAGCAAATGTTCCATACTTAACTGAGCGAGTAAATAACATTAATTTCATTACAAACAAAACGTAACCTATTCACGCTTTGACAAGCATATCTCTTTAACATGATTAACTAAGAATAAATGACACACACACACCACAAACACACAAAAATGGATTTAAACATCTTAATATTTTAAAAAGATCCATACTTATCAACAGTAAGGGTAACTAACATTACTATACAAAAAACTTAACCTATCACACATTCAAGCATATCTCTAACTATCAATTTAAATATAAAGTAAATGTGGTGTTAAGCCATATACATAAATGTATATTGACTTGCATCATAACCACAAACTCGACATAAACACTATCAAACCAGATTACACCAGACTATAACACACACTCACACCACATCAAATGGGAACAGTTCCGACCACGAGGAAGTTGACTAAAACTGCCTCACATAGGAAATTCCTCGTTAGATATAACTTAAGCTAACAGTACCAGTAAGACTACGACATTAATACAATTACATTTACATAAACAACTATACGTAACCTTTAAACTATTCCAAACTTTTATTCATAGCGAATATCTGTAAACATATGATCAGAATGTTAATTTACGAATTAAAACTTGTTTAGTTAATATGGATGTTAAACAATGAGTAGTTTCGTTATCCTAGAGAATACCAATAACCTAACTATATTATATATGAGCTATTAACGATGATTAAATGAAAACCACACACCACACCACACACACACAACAACACACACACGACACTCACACACCCATTCTAACTGCACTTCATCATCCATTATGTTTTTTCATTTCAAAATTTCCAATATTTTTCCTATACACTGTTCTGATAACCAATAAAAATTATGCTGCAATCTTCATATTAATGTTAATGTTTTCATTTATACATTTTTCTTTTATGTTTAACTTTTTTCATTTCAATATAGTTTTTAATTTTTTTTCAAATTTGTTTAGAACTACAGATTTGAACTTAGTCGTAACTTTTATCTTAAAATTGTTAAATAGGTATTATTATGACATTTAAATATATTTATTCCCTACAGATGTAATATTGAGATTTAAAATGATGAATGCATTTTCTTAAATTTTTACAATATTAAAAACAATAAAAACAAAATTCTGTAATTTATAACAAATGTCTTAAAATTTACAAAATCAACAAATAATTAATAACCACGATAAAATAAAAGTAATTTATTTGAAAAAATAATAAATTAAATGATATTAAAAGAAACGATACCATGACTCACAAAGAAATTTGTACAAGAAATAAAAAATACAATGAAACTATTAAAATATATCACAGTAAAAAAAATTAAAAAAAAAATAGAAGCAATTTAAAATAAAGGATAATGTTTTCTGACTTCCTAGTTATATATGATAAAATGGCTTTTCAGAATAATAAAATTTATAAATATTATCTGACTTTGCCAATCACAACTGAGCAAATCTGCAGAAGTCAAACCCATATCTATTAGAAGTATATCAAATAAAAATATCTAGTAGTCACCATTTTTTAATGATAATGCAATAATGCTTTATATGACATTGCATATAAATCAATAGTGGCCAATATATGTTCGCAACAGATCTTCGTGCTGACCTTATATATAGACATAATAGAAGAATCAACCAGACTGAGGGTTCATCACACCAGACCTTCGAGCACCCTTTACAGAAAATATTAACTTCTAAGGGTATGTATGATCTAGTTCCAGTTTCCACTTAAACAACATATAATTAGCACCTAATACTTCAATAACAGAAAATATAATGTTTCACACTATTTCAGGTGCTAATTTTTGGGCACAACCCCAGATCTTCCATTACATCTGTGGTGGTTGGGGGATGTGAACCTCCCCCAAGCGTCATCACTGAATTATTAATAATTTGAGTGTTTCTATCACCCCATTGCTAATTTGGGTTCTTCTATTACCCCCATCGCAAATTCACAGAAGGCTGACAATACTCACAGAATTATTCGCCATTCCAGAGACAAGTTAAGAACCGTATTTACCTTTTTTTTTATTGCAACTCTTCACACCATAACAATTTATAATTCAGTTTGCTCAGTATTTTTTGCAGTGCTGAACAGTTATTTCATACCAAACCAAGTTTCTTATCAAGCCATCTATTTCTGATGAAGATCATTTTCAAGATCTTGATCTCTGCCAATAGCCAATTCAACTACTGTTTATCATTGATTTCTTCTTTCTGAGTGAATCTACCAGATTTAGCAATAATTTACAGTCTCAGAATCTACAGACTCTTTTGTATGTAATATTTAATTATACCAGTAATATATATATATATTATATAGTATTAATATATAATATATATCATATATATATCGTTTCTGTTCTTAATATCGATAAATATATATTATATATAAGATATATATTATAATAATTATATATTATATAGTATATATTATAATATATAAATATATTATATTAAGTAATATAACAATTATAATATTATGATATAATATTATATATAATAATATATAATATATACCAATATATATATATATATATATTATATATATTATATATATATATATATATACGGTATATATATATATATACTATATATAGGTACTATATATATAATCATATATGTTCGGTATATATATTATATATAGTATATATATATAAATATATATAATATATATTATATTATTATATATATATATAATATATATATATTATAATTTATATATATATATATATACTGAATAAATATATATTTATCTTTCTTTTTTACTCCTTGTGTTTCTGATATCTTTTCTCCATGAAACATCATTTTGTTATATTTAAAACCCAAAGGAAGATTCAGCTTTTTCTTCTTCCCCCAATGTGAAATACTCACTGACGTGAATTTGACTGGATGGGCTGGTCCAACAAACAGAATCCTCCTGTAATAGAAGGCCTGATCTAATTTGGGACACAGATGCTGTTACTGGTGCTGTAAGTAGATTTTCGTTTTTTCAGTTCTTTTCATTTTTGTTTTCATTTTATTTTAAGGGATATTTATGGGACTTATGTTTTATTTCCTTTCTTTGCATTCTTGGGCATTCCAAATACCCTCCATACTTCTTCAGGTTCACTGTAAAACCAACACTCCCTTAAACGATTCTTCCCACCATGCAAAACCTCCTTGAATTCTGACATTTTTTTGGTTCATTCCACTTGCATCTGCAAATAAAACGTATTTTGGTCATATTGCAACAACTTAACTTTGTTATTATTATCCTAGGCTTTCAAAACTTGTGCTATTTTAAAACAAACGTTTTATGTGAATATTATTTAATATTTCTTATCAAAATGTAAACAACCTTATTTTATTTTATTTTTTAAAATGATCAAAATTCAATGTATTTGGTTTAGTTATCAAACAATTATATACTCTGCAATTACTGCTATCTTTTAGATCCTAATTTAGTACCAACATTGTAAAAACAATCGGAAACCAAAATAAGAAAAGTAGTTATAAAAATTCATGTACTTTACCTATCCATTGATCTTCTCAAAAATCTATCTGAATTCTTTTGGTTTGCTTTAATACTGAATATAAAAATACATACCTTAAGACAAACTGTGTAGGCAGGCCCTACTACATCTATATCACAACTGAAGAGTGTACTGCCGAGGAAGAAAAAAATATATCACAAGTTGTCAGTATTATTAGATAGATGTAACATTTCTGATAGAGATAGGGTTAGAATCATTTTGGCTACTGCTGAAGCATTAGGGCAAGATCCACAGACGTTAGCAAGAAAAGTCTATTGAATGAGTTCACAGACAGAAATTTCAAGAGGAAAGTGCAGATTATTAAAAATAGGTTTGAAAATTCAGATTAACAAGGCGCTGTCCTACATTTTAATGGGAAATTGCTCTCAGATATATTGAATAAAGAAAATGTAGAGATTGGCAGTTTTGATAAGTTGTGGTGATGAAGAGCAGTTGATAGGAGTTCCTCATATTAAAAAGAATATAAAGGATGTTCTCGGACAAAAGCATTTTTTTCCGGAGTGGAAAAATAGGGGACAGTAGAAAATATATGAAGCAATGTGTTTTGACACTACTGCTGTCACTACTGGTTGTTTGAGAGGAACCTGTGTTTTATTAGAACAATTATTTGAAGATCTTTTATACTTGGTATGTCACCACCACCATCAGAAGTAATCCTGAAGGGAGTCTTTAATTGCAAAATAGGTTCAAAAGATTTCAGACATGGTGGTCCAAAATTGACCAAAAAAATATATTGGTCTTGAACTCTTGATGATGAACAGGTCAAATTTAAAATAAAAGTAAATGATCTCAAACAGATTTCTAGTTTTCTCTCAGAGCAATTAAAAACCCCACAGAATCAACACAAAGAAGGTTATAAAGAATTTTACAGTTGTGTTTGATGTTTTTGGGTTGTGTTGCTCCAAATAACATTTTTTTTTAGAGCATCAGGTGTTATGCATCACACCAGGTGGATGTCAAAAGTCATCTACTTCCTAAAAATTTCATTTTCTGGGATCAATTTTCTTTAAGTGACTCTGAGATAGATGTCATCAGAAGTATTTATTTATTCATAATTAATGTTTATATCAAAGTTTGGTTTAATGCTCCTTAAGACTAAGATTTACAGTTGTTTAAAACCTTAATTAATTATGAAAAAATTGATGGAGACATTTCAAAGGTCCTATTGCCTAAACTTATAAATCATCTGTGGTAATTGAATTCAGAGCAAGTTGCTTTCTCTTTCTTTGACAAAAATTTAGACAATCAAAATAATCATAGCTGCAAAACTATTGTCTTTTGAGCAAAACAGTGATGATGATGATGAGCTAAGCAAGCTTATTGAGCTTGAGGAAGAAAGCATATAAGATGATAGGATATTTAAAGTGAAAATCGCTTTGAGAGAGGCTCATCCTTTTTGGACAAAGAAGTTGATTACTTTATAACACCACTAACATTCAACTTCTTCCAAAGGTTCAACATTCCAACTCATTTTTACATTCTGATCCGGATGCTTGAGAATGAAGACCTGAAATTTTCTTGAAGGAAGAGAATGTGTAATGGTTTTAGGTTTTTAAATGACAAGTGGAAAGGGTGTCAAGTAATGGGAAGATACACAATGCAGTACTAACAGAGAACAGTACTGTTGGCAGTTGTGATGTCAAAATTATTCCAGACAACCATTGAAATCTACCTTCTCAAAACCTCTACCTAGGGTTGTGAAAAAAACGGTTTTTTTAATGTTTTTTTTTTTTTAAAAAAAAAACACGTTTTTTTTTAAAATGAAATGTTTTTTTTTTGTTTTTTTTTAAAATTACGATCTTTATTATATAAAAGATGTTTAATTATACAGTAGATACAATACCTTTAGGCTAAATTTTACTATTATCGGATTGGTTATATAGCAGTGTTATATATATATATATATTATATATATATTATATTATATATATATATAATATTATATATATATATATATATATAAATTAAGATATATTATAGTTATACTATATTATATTATCATATATGGATGGGCCGAATAGTCCGGAACTATCCGTATCCGGTCCTATCCCGGCAAGGTTTTTGATATCGGTATCGGCCGGATATTCATTGTTATCACGCGGATAACCGGATAATACTTCCTAGGGTTCTTCTCTCGTGTTAGGGATATATTCCAAATATTTGAAATTTTATATATAATATATATTTATATATAATATATATATATTATATATTATTTATATATTTATAATTATATATATAATATTATATAATATATATAGGTATTATATATATATATATAATATTATATATATATATTATCATATACTATATATTATATATATATAATATATAATAGATATAATTATATATATATTTAATTTATTACTTAGCAAAACTACGATGTTGGGTCAATGTTATATTTTTTATTCATCATATTTTTTTTGTTTGGTAAATACAATTTATATGACGATTTGCATTTCCATAGCAATATTGAAGAAAATATGGATATTAAAAATATTAAGATAATTATTTTAAAAATAATATATATGTGTAAAAATATGATATTTATAATGGAATTAAGCTACTAGGACACATGTTAATGCAATTTTTACCACACAGATAATTTTATTTCTCACGATTAATATTGTAATTTATAAAAGTATTACGACTGCTATTATTTTACGTGTTTAAGTCAATTGTATTGATTTCAATATATATACACATTCTTCAGAAATTTTATATAAAAAAAGAACACGAAATATTATTACAATGTACCCGCTTCAGTGATAAAAGTATAAAGAATCAAGGCAATGTCACGGGAACATAACTGATAAAACTGCAATGTTGAAATAAATATACGTCTGCTATTAAGAAACAGTGGTGGTGAATAAATGATTTATATGTATACTTCAAGTAATAAGGACTGTATACAGGAATTCGTGATTAATATACAAATTTAATAATAATTATAATATTGATAAATTTTAATCAGAAATAACAAGAACCTCTTTAAAACATGATTCTTTGAAGAAGAAAAAAAAAAACAAAAACAAATAACAAACCTTTCCATTATTTTCAGCGGATGACAGTCGTTTTTCAAATTATACCCTACTGGTTCCCACTGAGAACATAACAAATAAACTAGAGATATTTTTTTAACTATTGTTTTTTTTTTTTTTATTTTTGTTGTTTATTTTTTTTTTTTTTTTTTATTTTTAGGCATCCGCTAAGAA
>JABUQX010090979.1:0-7500 GCA_015478945.1 Trachelipus rathkii
GCTACATCCTAGCGCCGGAGTCGATTTACATGCCCGATCCACGTACTCAATCTTATAGCCTCCTGACTTCCGGTGGTTATTTATAACCGCGTCTGTCTCTCATCTGACATTGGTTTATTCTTCGGTCATGTCCCGAATTGCATTTGACCTCGACACTAGAGCTTTGAATAAAAGAAGAGAAGGATAAATTTGCTCAATACGGGGGTGCAGCTTCTGGAACGGATTGGTAACAAATTGCACTCCAGAAACTACAACCCGGAAAATATAATCCACGCTCGATGAACATTTAGTTAGGTTTCGAAGGAATAGGTGTTTGCAAGCCAAGTATTATGCAACAAACCGCAGAAATATGGAGGGAAATACTGTATGGCTTGCGACACGCAAAACGCAGATTTATTGCTCAACGCTCCTCCGTTATCTTTGGACCCGACAAAAACCCTACGAAAAGAATTGCTTCTAGAGAGAATATTTTACCACAGGACATTATTGAAACCTTACTATGTTACGTATAGGTCCGTTAACAACAGACACTTTTTACGACACTTATAAATTAGCATTATTGTTTTACTGAAAAAAAGAGATAACACATCTATGGCCACACTCAGGAAAGAAAAAGAAGAAACCATATAGTTATCCTGAGGGTAATGTAGAAACAAAAGAAAAGAGAAACTGTTTCTATTCTCTAGTTTGCCTCTTTGGATCAACAGGACCACATTTGGTTTTCGCATATTGGTCTCAAAAAGAATAGAAAATTTGTTGCTTTCTCCTCTACCAGAGCAATTCAGGAATAATTCATAGGACCAAAAAATAAGCCGAAACATCATCCTGAGCATTCACACAAGACGAAATGTGGGGGAATTCTGCTTGATGCATGTGCTCCTTTATATAAGTTGTGGAGAACGCACTAAGAACTGGTAAATTTGACTGTCTTTACTTTGAAGTATATATATAATATATATTAATATATATATATAATATTATATTAATATATATATATATATATATATATATAATATATATATATATTATATTATATATATAATAGTATATATATAGGCGCAGGCTTTTACGTGTGGAAGCACAGCTGAGCGGGCGCTCCTCTAAAAAAAAAAAAAAAGAAACTTTAATGTAATAAATATTATCATTACTATTATCATTACTATATTAAAATAAGTTTAAAGTGTTATTACAGGACAGACAATTTTACATTTTTTAAAATCATTTATTTTTTTCTTCCGAGAAACATTATTTTTATTATGAATCATGACTGGAGGCCATTCTTTGTTGCTTACTAGAGAGCTCTTAATATATAAGTGCTTTTAAACACTGGTTGTTCATGGCAACCGTAAAAGAACACGTATATCTTTTACATTTCTTTCGTCGATTTGAGGAGTATTTTCCACAAAGCCCTCCCATCTCCGAGAGCGTCTTAAAAATAACTGCCTCCAAAATTGGCAACTCCTATCTAAAGTAGAGTTGCCCTTTGCAATTAATATGTGAAACAAAAATAAGCAAAACTATTGTTTTTAAAAAAAATTAAATAAAAAACTTATTTAATATATATACTATAGTTTATATTATATATATTAATATATATATATATATAATTATATATATATATATAATATAATTATATAAATAATAAATAATACATAATATCGAGAGAGAGAGGAGAGAGAGAGAGAGCAGAGAGAGAGAGAGAGGAAGAGAGAAAAGAGAGAGAGAGAGAGAGACGAGAAGCAGAGAGAGAGAAGAGGAGATGGATGGAGAGGAGAGAGAGAGAGAGAGAGACGAGATGAGAGAGAGAAGAGAGAGAGTTACACTAAAATTTACTATATTGAGACGACTTGCCAAGGTGTAGAAGCGATAGGGAAAAAGATCCAGATTGGGGATCATGCGGGGCAGACGCTAAGGCAAAATTCCGCACGTAAAGTTTTAAAGTTGTGATTAGAGGCTGTATTTTGGAAATCACCCTGTCAATCAGTCTTGGTTTAACTCTAAACTGCAGGTAGATAGCCATCCTCCATCATGATGAAACTGTGTTGTCAATAACATTAGAGAATGCATACGTGGTTTTGTGATATTCTGAATTATGGAAACTACGATGAATATAACTGGTTTGCAAGGTTTTTGGATCACGACATGCGAGGATGTCAAAGGAGAGAGTATTTTGACTCTTTGAGCACCAGGATGGTAATTGCCGGACGGACACGGATGGTAGAACATTAAGTATGGTTTAAAGAGAAACTTCCTACCGAGTTTTAAATTTTGTAGGGTTGGGTGAACTACGTGGGGTACGAAATGTTATGAAAATTTAACCATTGAAATGGAGATTGTTCAAGCTGTATGTTTAAAATATATAATATAATCTTTTTACTAATGGTGTTTACGAATGGAAAATGTATGGTATAAATATAAGTTAGATATATATATTAATAATACCTCCGCGGTTGAACGCAGACATAGAGGAAATAACTTTCACTGTTTAATAAGTATATTATATATATAATATATATATATATAATATATATTATATATAATATATATATATATTATTATTATATATATTATATAGTATAGTATATATATATATATATATATATATATATATATAAATATATATATATATATTATATTAGTATATTTATATATATATATATATATATATAATATATTATATAATATTATATATTATATTATATACTATATATAGTATATAGTATATATATATATATATTATATATATATTACAATATATATAGTTATATATATATATATGTATTATATTATATATATATATTATATTATATATATATATATATATATATATATATATATATAATATATATATTATATAATATATATATAATATATTATACTATATATATATATATATATATATATATATACTATTATATATATATATATATATATATATATATATATATATATATATATATTATATTATATATATATATATAATATATTGAAGTGCCTCCCCATGTTTTCGGTTCACGCGCCGCCACTATATACATATATTATAATATATATATACTACTATATATATTTATATATATATATATATTATATATATATATTTATATAGTATATATATATATATATATAATATATATATATATATATATATATATTATATATATATATATATATATTATATATATTTATTAAGAAAGTACCTTGGACATGATATCTACGAAAACTAGATAGCGTAGAAAAAAATTAAAGTGAAAGTCGAAACGTACAATGAGAAAATGAAAAAAAAAATTTTTTATTTTTTTATCTCCCAAAACTACGATAGGTACAAAAAATAATAACATATATGGAATCAGCGTCTGAAATTTGTATAAGAAAAGGAAATTTTTTTAATTTTTTGTACTCAATAACATATTTGCGAATCAGCATAGGATGATCGTGTTCCAGGGTTCTGGCGTCCCCGGACTGCAGGCATTCTTTGCGGTTATCCGGGGCGTATCTTTGAGATAAAAGAAAAGAAAAAGAAAAATTACTATAAACCACCAATTTTATTTCTTTTATTGTATTACGCTGATTCCATATATGGTATCAGTTTTCTTGTACCTATCGTCCTTTATAAGATAAAAAAAAAAGAACAAAGAAAAAAAATCATTTTTCATTTTCAATTTTTCATACGCTGTTTCCATTATTGTTATTAGTTTTCTTTGTACCTATCTTGGAGTTTTCGAGATTATCATGCAGGTATTTCCTTAATATTTTTATATAGTATATATATTATATATATATGATTATTATATATATATATATATACTATATATTAGTATATATATATATTATATATATATATATATATTTAATATATATATGATATATATATTAGTATATATATATAGTAATATGATTAGAAATGTTATTAATGATATATATATATATTATATACATACTATACATATATATTATATATTACTATATATATTTATCATTTATATATATATTATATATATATATTATATATATATATATAATATATAGTATTATATATATATATATATATATATATATATATATATATATATACTTATATATATTGTATATATATAATCATAATATATATATATACTATATATATAGTATATAAATATTATATATATGATATATATATATTATATATAATATATATATATATATATATAATATATATAATATATTATATATATGTTAAATATAATTTGCCGGAACAGTAGAGAGTAGAGAGATTGAAGATGGTCTGCAAGAGTGAAAGAATTTGGACAGAGAACATCAGAGGTAAACTCGGAAACTGTGGGTCCGTACGGACCCCACGTTCACATTTGGCGTCAGAAATTAGATATGAAAGCACTATTACAAGGGCCATTTTCAATTTCAGATTACGATGTGAATGGCTAGCCTTTTGGTAATGTAGGCCTTGAGTTTACTTTGACATGAATTAATTCTCCAAAAATGCAAAGAAAAAAGATTTATATTAGGTAGTTAGAATATTTCTTGGCAAAATATTTTTTAAAGAGCATAGTGAATTTGAACACCTTTTTTCTTTGTTAAGAACATAAAATATTTATCTTAGTTCCATTTTCATAAAAGAACAAGTTAAATTTACTCTAGATGGATGGAAAAATAGGAATAATGAATAAATTCAACAAAAATTTTAATTTTCCTTGATTAAAACGCAAATTAATCAGTGGTTCGGGCGGACCCACGTTGCCTTGGTGTTATTGAAAAAGGCCACGTTACCTATTAAGGGTTAATAAGCCAACTGTGTTACCCTAATTTCTCTTCCTTAACTCATCCTACTAAGGATACTAAAATTAAATTTTGCGAGTTCATTATTTAATAAAGTTCCTAAAGAAATTTATTTTTGTTATCGTGTTTTTGATGTAGTAAAACATAAATTTATTATTGAAGCACAAATTTTTAATTAAAATTTCCAATTTACTATGATATTTTGTACAAGGAAAAATAAATTTTAATGTTTAAACGAAGAACGAAATAAGTTTAATTTTGTCAAGTTTTATTAGATATTACTATATTAACAACTATTGATATGATGTAAAAGTATGGCTAGGTTAAGTTTTGTTGGGTAATGTTAGGTTAGTTATCAGTTTAGAAAAGAGAAAAACAATAGAGAATTTAATTTAATAATAATGAATGGAATTGTATCGTGTTACGAAAGTGGACAGTGCTTAAAATGCGTTAAGCATAAAATCTTTTTCATGTTTTTTATTTTAATTTTCTGAAAGGGAAGGAGCCTAAATGAGATAAGGCTAAAAGTATTTCGTGTTATTATTTGAACGTGTTAGACATTATTATTGCGTAATGTTTTGTAATATATATATTAAAAGTCACCAGATTTTTAGTTTGCTCGTCAAAAATAGGTTAAAAGTGATACAATAATTAAGTGTTTGTTAGTATATTTTGTGTTAAGCAGCTATGCAATAATAAAAATTTCTTTGTTCAAAGACCTTGCTCTTATGTTATGTTTATGTATATAACATTCAAAACTTTGAAATAAAATATGTGATATTTTATTTAATGAAGTTATTTCACATTATATATCTACAAAATGTAGTATATATATATATATATATATATATATATATATATATATATATATATATATATATATATATATATATATATATATTTCACATTATATTTCTACAAAATGTAGGGCAAATATGACTTAAAGCAGTAAAGGAAAAACGCATGGCCGGATGGGAGAGGGAATGGGAGGGGGTGGATGGGGTGCTTGAGCAACTGTTTTACTGCTTTAGGGTCAATCAAGTAAATATTTAATGACCCTGTTGGAGTAAAGCAATAGAGCATGATTGGATGTTAAGTGGTTGGGATAGTGTGTTTGCGCTATTGCTTTACTGCTTTATAGCTTTAGGGTTAATAAAGTACATATTTTTAATAAAAAAAATAATTTTTTTTTGTAAAAATATAACATGTTTAATGATGAAACAGATTTTTTAAAAATAAATATAATTCTAAAGGAAATAAAAGCTTAAAACAAAATGAAACATGAAATAATAAAAACTTATAAAATAAAAAAAGACCTTAGACAAAAGAAAATATAATAGTTTATCTTTACAAAAGAAAATGAGATCTGAATATTAAATTTGAAAAATATAAATGTTTCAGGTTAAAAGAAATTGATGTACTCAAAATATTATACTTAATGATCAAAGTTTAGAAAACGGGATATATGTAAATAAAATAAAAAATATTAATGTGCCTGTATGAGCATAAAATGGAGCAATGAAATTATTTAAGTCATAGCTTAAAAGAAAATATTTTTATTAATCTATTTATTAAAAGTATACGGTCGAAGCGAAGATGACGGGTTATAAATGCATTACGTTATAGAATAACCTCACAACTAGAATTCAATACGAATATTTTTTCTCCCATACACTCTTATGTATGTATGTATGTATGTATGTATGTATGTATGTATGTATGTATGTATGTATGTATGTATGTATGTATGTATGTATGTATGTATGTATGTATGTATGTATGTATTTATCGGCTGATGGAGTAGCCACATCCTCCTTTAAGGTTTATAGTATCTCATAGAAGGGTGGAATCAGTGGATTCAAACCCAGCACCCTTCATTACATGTGGTCATTATGCAAGTTTTGATTCATTCACCGCACAACTCTGGTCCGATCCTTTTCCGCTTCGGAGTTGGCCCGACTCCGACTCTTTCTCTGACTCCAACTCTTGGTAATAGGTTATAAGACAATTTATTATTTCAAATTCGTATAGCTTCATCTTAGGGATGACCCCTACTCCCACCATTATGAAGGTATAGAGTTTATTATATATACATTAATATATTAATAAATATATTAACTTATTATTTTTTCATTTATTTTAACTTGGCCTTAGCTATAGCCAACTTTGTATACCTAAAGAAGATGGAAAGAAAGTAATACTCCTTCCTATATAAAAGAAAACCCTGATGGGTGAATATTTTACATGTAATGTAGTTATTTTCAGGTTATGTTTATACAAAATGTGTTGAAATATGACTTTAATCACTTAATCAATAGATCACAGATGTCAAGGGAGGGGTGGAGTGTGTGGTTGATTAGCGTTTGATCTATTGATTTATTGATTAATTGACCTTTTAATAAAATTTAAAAACATATTCCCTCTCATGTATTTCGCCTGCAAGAGCACGCGTCGGTTTCGACGGGTCGAGCCGGTTAGCGCCTGCGACAGCTCGTAAAGAGATGAAACCAATGTATTCTATCTTAGCACCCATCATTAAATAGGGTTTGATGTAGCATACACTATGCAAGTCAAAGCATGTACTGGATGCAATTATCGCACTACTTTGCCTCAACTTTCACTCAACCTCCATTCTGACTCCTGTCAGGAGTCGTACCGACTCCTTCGAACAAAGATTCCTTCCATCCTCTATTATGCACTCAGTACTTTTCTTTTATTCTTCTGGGAGCT
>JABUQX010090979.1:12500-25152 GCA_015478945.1 Trachelipus rathkii
TACATATATATATATGCTATATATGTTAGCGATATATGCTATGCTATATATTATATATATGTTGCTACTAAGGTTATATATATATATATATATATATATATATATATATATATATATATATATATATATATAGTATATATATATATATATATATATATATATATATATATATCTATAGATATATATAAAATATATATATATATATATAGATATAGTTATATATATATATATATATATATATATTTCATTTAAACTCTCCCTCTGTGACTTCTTCGATTTTCCTTGACTGATGCTTAAAAAAAGGAACGTTAAATCCAAGAATGATTGTGTAAGACAAAAACAGTTAAAAATTAACAAAGGGTACCTGAAGAATTTTTTTTTTCACCTCTCTCGGGCAGAGCCCTATTCAAGGAAGTGTGTACTCATTTTCATGTCTGAATAAGACGTAGTTAATACTAAGAAGAGAATAACACCTCATTCTACAGATACCCTTCATTCATCTTTTAAATCATTATTTAATTATGGAGTTCCTTTAGGTTATGTTCTACCTCATACTCTTTCTCTTTTTTCATTAATGACCTCTCTGTCGCCTCATCACATATCGACTCATATGCTTACAAAAACATGGTTGTTTAAATGAGTGCTTCAAAAATTTAGTTTCTTTATCTATTTATTCAACAAATTCTTTCACACAACTCTAACATTTTCTTTTATTAAACACAACTAATGTCTTTCCTTGTTCAGAAAATTCTTGGTACTTCCTTTTTTTCTTGTTATTTTTTTGATATACATGTCTTCAGTTTTCTGTTTCAACCGATTTTCAGTGGCCATTGAACCTGTTTATTCTTTCATCTTCTTTTTTAAGATATCTTATTAATGGACACTAAATATAGTACCATACAAGAAGTTTTAAGTTTCTTCTAATGCTTAAAATGATATGAAATTTACTTTAGCTATGGGAGAACTGTAGCAAAGATACTGTGAAAGATTTTAGCTCGGGAAAGCCAAAGTTAAAAGGCTTGGGACTAATTTATATCTGGCCACGATTCTTGATATCGTTTACAACCTCGTCTCTTATAAGGTCGACAATTTGAATAAAATCTTTGATTTAAACCCACATTCTATGTGATCTTTCAGGCACCTTCCCATTTTTATAAATATAAGTATTTTATCTTATTTTCATATTCAATATTGAACTTGTTTTTGTGACACGTCTTTTCCCTCAAGCTCACCCAAACTCCCTAAACTGTAATAAGACTTTTTTCTAAACTAATGAAAGTTATATGTTTATCATTCTCCAACCTTTCTCTACTAACTTTCTCAAGGTATAAAATTGTTTCAATTTTTCCACTTCCTAACGTGAACCAAATCTTTTCTTACCTACCACTCTTTCTTGTCTTAATCGCTTTTTTTATTAATCTTTTCTACGCTTACAATACCTTAATTTTTCTGCAATTTACAATCTGAACTGTCACTTTTCCTTTAAAAACATGGATAGTTCCCCTACAAACATTCCTATTAATCATCTCCCTGTGAAGTGTGAAGTAAGTGAACTGATCTTCTAATTAAATGTCTAGTAGACGTACCATATATTACATATTATCCCATTCGAAGTATGCTCCATGCAAGGCTACACAGCGACCCCAGCGTTCCTTCCATTGTTCGCAGCAGTATTGAAAGTCAATATCTGTGAGGGTGTGAGGTTCGGTGGTCACAGGCCTCTGTATGTTTTCCACAGTCCCAAAACAATGTCCTTTCACCTTCGATTTTAATTTTGGGAAGTGAAAGAAATCTGGGTTGTATGGTGGAGGATGTAAAAGTATGGGAATGTTCTTTGCCAGAAACTCTCTGATTGGTATTGCCATGTGGGCTGGTTCGTTGCCGTGGTGTAGTACCCAATCACCCGCAATGTCCATTTGGATTCGTTGAACCAGTCTGTGAAGTTGTTTTAGGATGTCCATGTAGACGACTGTATTCACTCTCAGTCTTGGAACTAAAACTTTTTTGTGGACAATACCACGACTGTCGAAAAACAAAATAATCATTTTCACCTTTGATCTGCTCATGCGTACTTTCTCCGGGAGATGGGAATTTTTCGTGTGCCATTCCTGACTTACCGTTTTGTCCCTGAATCGCACTCAAAACCCTATGTCTCATCTCGTGTTATGCTTTGTCAAGGAAATTTGGCTCCAATCTGAGGCGTTCCAGCACATCCTGACAGATTCGCAACCGGTTCTCTTTTTGCTCCAATGTCAAGTGTTTGGGCACCAGCTTTGCACAAGTTAGAATTCTGTGACCGAGGTTTTATCCAAGCCCGTTTTCTCTGCAATCATTCGAACGCTTAAACGGCGATCTTTTGCCATCACAGCTCGTAAGAATTCCACATTGTTCTCAGATGTTGTCGAGATTGGCCGTCCAGATCGATGTTCGTCTTTCACATCTTCTCGACCATCTTTAAAAGCTTTGTGAAACCTAAACATCATTGTTCTCGATATTGTGGGAGCACCTCACGCGGGAATTCGTCCGCCCCTCATGCCTCCGTCGCTCGAGCCCTTAATAAAGAAATAAAAAAGAAAATTATAAAAATTAACATATAAAAATTAACATGATAAAAAAAAGCAACATGAAACTCTAGGGATGTTTCTATTGGTTGTTTAGCTTAACACGTCACACTGCAGGGAAGCATGAGCAGAGTGGCGATCTGAAATTTTTTGTAACA
Source organism: Trachelipus rathkii (assembly GCA_015478945.1). Classification (NCBI taxonomy): domain Eukaryota; kingdom Metazoa; phylum Arthropoda; class Malacostraca; order Isopoda; family Trachelipodidae; genus Trachelipus; species Trachelipus rathkii. Next base: position 15,220 of record JABUQX010090979.1, read on the forward strand.
ATATTGTTTTATTTTCATTTATCTATCTATTTGTTACTTATTTAATTTGAACAATATATTTTAACTTAACTTAATTAATTTTAGATTCAAAATTTATTTATTTTTAAAATTGTTTAAAATGATTTTAAATAGCAGCTTCTAATTCATTTTTTAATCACTGCCCTTAAACTCACTAAATTATAGGACACAGACATGTTAACACTCTAAAATGTCCTACTAAATACTGTTGACGCATGCGCTAACAAAAAACACTGTAGGGTTCGTATAATCTACCAATTTACATCCTTTCCTTGACTATTTATCTAAATTTACTTTTAGCGGAGACCTCCCTTCGTATATACATATTTCTTCGCATTACATATATATATATATGTATATATAGGTATGAAATATATGCAATATTTATTTGATAATTATATGTTATATATATATATATATTATATATATATATATATATATATATATATATATATATATGACCTTATGAGTTTCATGGTGCAGATAAATGTTTTTTTTTTTTTTTATATATTATTATTAATTATGATACTGTTTAAAATAAAAAGAGAAACCAGAAAAGATGCGAAAATAATGAAAATATTAAAAATTAATTAATAAGTAAATTCAAAAACGTTCATTTTGCATGAGAAAGAAATCGCATTTCAGTGCTAAAACATGAAAGAATTAAAGAATAATGTTTCGGAGGTTAATTCGTTCCTTATTGATTTTTTTTTTTCATATATTGATTCTGTGTAAAATTAACAATACTTATCATAACCTGAACTAGAAGGTCGTAAAAAAAAAACCTAGCCTATATTGATCGAACGATGCAGTAAACCTATAACCTAACCTATATGGATCGACTATGCAGTAATTTATACTTAAACTAGATTTATCTAACTTTCCGTAAACTTTATTCCCTTTGTTTTCGGGTGCTTCTAAATAAGATTTTTTGCTTTTACGGAGTCTTCTCGCTTCTCGGTAGCTGCCAAACGTACGATGCTTAAAAAAGTACCATATATATATATGTGTGTGTATACTTTTTTTTTTTTTTAATTTTTTGATCGTTTATTCCCACTGAAATTTATTGTTAGTATCATATAATAACAATATATGAAAAAAAATATTTTTTGCACCATGAAATTATATATATATATATATATATATATATATATATATATATATATATATATATATATAATATATATATATATATATATATATATATATATATATATATTATATATATATAATAAATATATATTTATATATATATATATATTATATATATATATATATATATATATATATATATATATATATATATATATATATATATATATATATATATATATATAATATAATATATAAAAAAAAATATATATATATATATATATATATATATATATATATAAACTTTTCAAAATTTTAACGCATATTTAGGGATTTACAATTTCAAAATAGCAGTATAATAAAGTGTTCGTGTAAACTATCTATAGCGTGTTTTCGTAACCCTTATATCTTGTTCTTCTTTTTGAGAGGTCGTATAGTTTTTGGCGTAAGCCTGAGGGACTTTATGTATATTGTTGCATAAAGGTTTTAAAGTCTCATAAAAAGTTGCAAGATAAAACCTTTGATGGATATATGGTTTTTTTCTTGATTTTATTATTATGACAACGGCAAAGAAGAACTTTTTATTATGATCTCGAATTTTTCACAATTCGTTCCATGTATTTTTTTGGGAGATGCGAATAATATTTAATATTCTGTTGATGGCGTATCTTAATTGATTTTTGCCTATTTCTTATAAATATCCGTTTAAAAAAACACTCTGTAGTGGAGGTGTTAAACTATGATCTGAATATATTCTTTTTTAAAATTATTCTTATTGATATTTGATATTATTATAATGGTATTAAGAGATTTTAATGCGATTAAATTAAAATTCCTCACAAGAACTACAAACTATGTGTAAGGGGATTGAAAACTGTTTGCTAATATAACTTATTTGATAGAGTAACGAGTTCGTGTGTTGTAGGTCTCGGGTTCGATTCTTAGAGAGATATTTATAGGGAAATTCCCCTCCTCGTTAAATGAAAGTCCCGTATTGTGTAAATTTAAAAAAAAAAATTATCATGTTTTATCACCTTTGAGAATACATCATTGTAGTATTCTACATTTATTTAAAATGATAATAACGTAATAAAAAGTAATTCATACTTTTATACTAAATTTCTAATTAATTCTTCTGAAATAAAAAAAATTTAAATTTTATAAAATGATATAAAGTTTAAAGTGCAAGCTAAGTATGTGGGTGGGCTAAAGATAGGAAGTAAGAATGTGAATAGTGAACGGTGAAAGGAAGAAGTGATGAAAGTGGTAAATAATAAAAAAAAAGAGTGGTTAAATGTAATGGATGCAAATGATGAGATTTCGAAAGAAAGGTGAATGGAATTATATAGGGAGAAAAAGAGGTAAGCTAAAGTTGCATACGTAGGAGATGAAGAAAAGGAGATAATGAACAGTTTGGAAGGGGGATGAATGGGGACACAGGGGAATAGAAAGTTGCTTTGGATGAAAGTTCAAAAGGTTAAGAAAGAGAAAGTAACGGAAATCTTCATGGAATAACGAATAGAAATGGAATTAAAAGTTTGAATGTAGATAGTCAGCTTGTGTAAGAATGTAAGAATAAATGGAATGGAAAATGAATGGTTTAATATTATTACCTGGTGAGGTCTCATATGTTGTCTCCATTGCTATTCAAATTGAATATGAATGGGGGTGATGAAAGAATTTAGCTAGGGGTGGCAGGGGAGAGTGTCAAACTGAATTGAAAGAATTTGCTAGGGGTGGCAGGGGAGAGTGTCAAACTGATGAGGAATTGGTGAGATTGGAGAGTGCCTTGCTTATTGTAGGGAGATAATTTGGTTATGTGTGGTGAATCTGAAGAAAGTTTGAGAAGATTGGTAAAGAAGGGGTTTGGATGGATGTGGAAAAGGAAGGAATTTGAAACTAAATGTAGATAAGAGCAAGGTGAGAATGATAGAAGAGGAGAGTCCGCAGTTTACAGTCATGTTGATTGTAGCCAACTATATAAGTATATAGTTTTAAATATTTGAGGCTATACAAGTATGCTGTGGATCAAAAGGGAACAGATGATGCTGAGTGAAGTAGTGTTGTGTGTGAACGTCGGAGTTTTATTTTGACTGAGTCATTAGTGCCCTAGGGTTCTGCATGATGGCATGTAGTTACCGTGATAATGTGGTAATTTATAATATTAAAACTTCAGAAGTGTATCGGGATATCCGCATCATTTTTTCTGTCCGCATCCGCATGATTTTTTTGCGGATAGCGGGATAGTATCTCATCTAATGAACGGTTGCAGACGTGTGTGCACCACCTTAAATGGCCAGTATATTTATATATATATATATATATATATAAGGTTGAGTTATATAAAGAGTTATATATATATATATATATATATATATATATATATATATATATTATATATATATATATATATATATGTTGGATGTAAAGGGACTAACAGACCGATACCGATACCGATATCGATACCGATACCCGATACTCTGTTTTTTAGGGTGTCGATACCGATAATGATACCTTAATTAATATAATAAATACACAGTTATAAAATAGAACATTTTAAAAATTGCCAGGCAACCTGTAGATTGTATTCCTGTACAACCAACATACTTATTTATTTTTATTTTTATTAGCATAAGTATATATTTATTTTATAAATTAAAAATAGTATCTAAAGGGGAATAATAAATGAAAATGTAAAATTACTTAACTTTACGTTTGTGTTATTCAAAAATTCCATTTCCATTTTCCAGTATTAACAAAGTTTATCTACTAGCTTTTATGTTTTAACATTATTACAATATACAAGAAGATTTTTTAACTATCTACAATATAAAGAATAAATATAATGAATAAAGAGACCTCAATTAATCAGCTGAAAAGACAAAATAAAAAAACTCTATTATTCAGACTTAGCATAATATTAATATATAGTTTGAGATAAAGATTGATTTAATTGTTAACTTCAAATTCAAAAATTTCAAATTGTGATGCAAAAACATTAAGCCATCAGTCTGTGGCGAGAAATTGTTCCCTTTCTTTTTAAAAAGCGACCCCCACCTTACACTAAAAATATTGTCGTTCTGACTGATGTGGGAGGGATGGATAAACATTTGCTTGCAAGCACTGATAATAATGGAAACCTGGCCCATTTTCATGCCACCATGTGAAAGGATCTTCTGTAGGAAGCATTTCCATGTTTTCGTAGAGCTTCATCTCCTTTTTTCACAGATTGCAAATTTGAATTATTTTTGCTCTTTAATGACTGTCTCTTCAGTTTTTTTTTCGATGAGGTTCCTGGTGTGATTTCTTTGAAGGTGAATGACATGTCATTGCAATTTCGGCTATGAACTATCAAAGTCTATCATATCCAAATCCTCTTTTGCTGAAAAGCCACCATTATCACTATCAGTGCTGTTGCTAGGGGTTGCTGATAAGGCGGCTTCCACTTCTGTGATTATTTTTTTTGTCACGCGAGCAAGCTCCTTAGTTATGGCATTTAAATGCATTCTAGAAGTGGTTCAGCGTCGGAGATGCCATTCTTGGGGTTTCAGCTAGCTTAAGGAATTCTTATTAGAACCTTTTATATATCGAGAAACTAAGGTTATTACACAAATGTAACAAAAAATTATTTTTGTTTCTTCTGATTTATTTTATTGTTTTTTTTTATACAGTTTTTTATGCAGATTCCAAATATGGTTTTAGTTTTCTCTAGCATCGACCGTTTTTATGTTATGTTACGAAGGCACAAATAATTATTGGCATCTTCTCCTTTTGTAGCGTCGTTACCGGCATCGCGCTGAGTAAAGTCATTAATTTTTTATGTGTATTGCACGCTCAAGCGATGATATATATATATATATATATATATATATATATATATATATATATATATATATATATATATATATGTATATATACATAATAATATATATATAGCATATATATATATATATATATATATATATATATATACCATTGTTTAACTATATTCTAGTGCAATGATATAATTGAAAGTGAGGTACCAAACTTAAATATCTTTTATAATTTTCAGAATATTAGTAATAATATAATAAACATTTGTAAAATTGCAAGTAGACAGTGTAAAACGTTGGCAGATTCATTTTATGTGTGTGGATATTATGCTAGTTCCAAGCACATTTTCACCAAAATTGTGAAGGGAACCAAGTAATGGATAGCTTACAGGCTCTACTTTGGTATGCCTATTGGTGATTATGATGTGGAATTATATGTGGAAGTTGGAAAACAACCCTAGAAGGATGGCTAAGAGGAACAAGAAATGCAATGCCTTTGGCTATTCCCAGAATATGGCGAGAGCCAACGAATCACTATGATGACTGCCACTTCTGCGTGGTGAATATTACAAAATATGGAAAAGGTAAAGGAAGGCAATTTCTTCCATACCCAGATATTCCTCATCCAGAACCCCAGTTCCTCATAATGAAACCACCCTATACCTTCCCCTTCACCACACCTGTAAGTAAAATTGTTTTATGAGAAGTCCATGACAACAAAAGAAGAAACGTATGTTTAAAGAAATATATATATTATAATATATATATATATATATATATATATATATATATATATATATATATATATATATATATATATATATATATATATATATATATATATATATATATATATATATATATATATATAAATATATATATTAGTTATATATATATATATATATATATATATATATATATATATTATATTATATATATATATATATATATATATATATATATATATATATATATATATATATATATATATATATATATATATATATATATTATTATATATAATATATATATGCAACTCTTTTCCTTTCTAGAAGATGATGAGCTCACTGAAACATGCTTAAATACTTAAATCCTTGAAATTGAAGGAAAAGATGAGCATAATTGAAAATGATGCCTGGTGTGCATTCCGTAATGTGGTTCAGGGATTTTTAGGAAATTGTAAAGATCCAAATTACAAAACAGCTGATAAAAATGCTCATTGATTGTTATATAAAAATGGGGTGCCGTATGTCATTAAAGGTGCGTTATTTACACTCACATTTGGACTTTTTTCGAGAGAATTTAGGGGATGTAAGTGAAGAACATGGTGAAAGATTTCACCAGGATATTCAGACAATTTAAAGGCGATACCAAGGACGTGGGATAGTGCCATGATGGGTGATTATACGTGGGTTTTGATAAGAGAGAAAAGCCAAATCGATTCACAAGAGAAAAACACGATGAACAAAGCACTTTTAAATGCAAAGTAAGAATGTTTGGCATATTAAAGCATTGACTTATATTTTTTTGGGGATTAATATGCATCTTATCAAGTAAAAAGTCTTTAAGTTACTGTTCATAAATTTAAAACCTTCAAATAAAAATCTTAACACGTACCTACAGTGTTAGCTCATTAACAAACCTTAAAAATCTAAAACTTAAATATTGCAATAACTCAAAGTATCGATAATAGAAAAAAAAATGAAGGTCATTATTTCTGTGTTCAACGTCAAAAATATATGATTCAATAAATAAATAAAGAAACATTTTTGTGTTACATAGTGTTATTGAATCTGAAAGTTTCATAATTCTTCACCCAAAAGTAAGAAGTATCGGCCAAGTATCAGCCATATTAAAAAATACCGATACCGATACCGATACAGATTTAACGATACTATCGAGTAACATCCCTTAATATATATATATATATATATATATATATATATATATATATATATATTAAGGCGTATTGTTAAGCTGGTTATTGTTATAGTTATATTATTTATATGTTATATTAGTTATTTTATATATATATATATATATATTATTATATATGGTTATTATTATATATATTAAAGTTATATATATATATATATATATATATGAATATATATATATATATATATATTATTATGTTGTTATTAAACGTTACAGCTCATATATATATATATTATTATTATTATTGCTGCTATATGATATATTATTATTGTTATTATATATGCATATATATATTATATATATAGTTATTATATTATTGTTATATATTATTAATATATATTATTATTATATTATTATATTATTATATTATTATTATTATTATTATTATATATTAATATATTATATATATATTACAGATATATATATATATATATATATTTTTATATATATATATATATATATATATATATATATATATATATATATATATATATTATATTATATTACTACTATATATATATATCAGTAATATATATATATTATTGTTACATGTTGATACATACATATATTACTGGTTGAGCATTATTAGAGTACACATACAGCTTTTATTATTGATATTATATACATATTATACATATATATATATATTATTATTATATATTATTATTATAAGTATTATATATATATTATTATTATTATTACATATATATATATTATTATTATATATATATATATATTATATATTATTATTATATTACATATATTATTATTGCTGGTTGGTTATTATTGTTACAACTCATACATATACATATATTACATTATTATTGTTGTTGTTATTATTATAAAGAAAAATATATACATAACATTAGTTATTGTTGTTATTATTATATATATATATATATATTATACATATATATATATATTATATATATATATATATATATATATAGTATTTCTTTTTTCTTCTAATTTATGTAAAGCTTTTTATTTTATATTACATATACATTATTGAGCTGAGTTAAGGTTATTAGTAAGATATATATATATATATATATATATATATATATATATATATATATATATATTATTATATATATATAATATTATTATATATATATATATATATATTATGTTATTATTATTATGTATATATATATATATATATATATATATATATATATATATATATATATATATATATATATATATATATATATATATATATATATATATATATATATATATATATATATATATATATATATATATATATATATATATTGTCACAAGATGGGAATCCTATCAATGACAGCGTGACAATTCCCGGAATTCGTTTATTAAACAACACAAAATAAAATAATATAAGTTGTAAAAAGTGTCTAGGGTATGATTCACGAAGTAGGTTCCAACCTTCCCAGATACGTAGTGCAGTGAAACCTACGAAGTTCTCAGATCTCTAAGTTATTACAGAGTCGCAGATGCACTCTTCAAAATATCAACGATCCTTTACTTCAGTAAATAAACTTCTTCCAATAAATAATTGTTCTTTAATCCAGATGAAAGTCGTTCTAAATGTTACCAAACTTTCCTTCAAATAGTTCCAACAAGTTCCTCAAAGTTGTATAACTTTCATCTATATAATTCCAAAATGTTTCACAAGGTTGTATAACCTCTCCTCAAATTGTTCTAATAGGTTTCTCCCTGGTTACTATCTAAATTCTCTCAAATTCCTTCTGAATGATTACAAGACTTTCTATTCCACGTCCTGAGTATTACGATCTTCAATTATCCTCTAATCCAATTGATAATTGTCCAACCTGATTTCTTCACGCTATCATAATAGAGCTTTTGGAATCAGGACCTCTTCTTTAATATATATCACAAAATGATAGCAAAGTCTTCAAAAGGTAATATTCAGTAACTGGTAAGATCCTTATAAATAATCATATACGGAGATAGAACCTATGGTAGAACCAAACGTAGAACCAATTATAGAATCAATTATGGAACCTGGTAATAACTATTTTATTTCCATTTATAACTTTTCCCCGTATCCAGATGCTTGGTGTAAAGTTAGTTTATGAATCTTTTTTTCCCCATGAGACAATTTTTTATTTTTAAAATTAAAAATTGTTCTTAAAATGTTTTTTTAAAAATAAAAAAATCTTGACTAAATCATATTCAAATAAAAATTATATTTTAAATTTATCACTTTTTCCAAATAAATATTTCTTCCATTTTTTTCAATTTAAAATAAATAAATTTATCCGTATTGTCGTTTGAAGCTCATGATCTTATTTCCAATATTCCTAATAGCATAACACACGCCCCCATTAAGAAAGAATACAAAGCTTTTTTTCACCGGAAACAATAATCTTTATCATGCCCCTCCGATCCTTGTTAGATAGTCCGCTGCGGTATTCTTCATTCCTTTAATCGACTCCAGCCTGAACTTGTACTTTTGCAGTAACAATGCCCACCTCATCACTTTTGCATTGACGTACTTGGTTTTCTGCATGTAGATCAGGGGTTGGTGGTCCGTCTGCAGGACAAACTCCTTCCCATATAAGTAATTATCAAACTTACGCACATCAAATATTCTACCAAGTCCTTCTTTTTCTAACGTAGAATAAGCTTTCTCCCTGGTAGAAAGCTTCTTACTTGCATATGCTATAGAAAACAGTCCGTCCTCTCCTGCAGCAGTACTGCACCTATAGCCATATCGCTCGCGTTTGTTTGAAGCACAAAGGACTTAGTGAGGTTGGGAAATCGTAGTATGGATTTACAGACTAACATATTTTTCAATGCCATGAACGCCTTCTCTTGGGCTATTTGCCAAACTACTTTATTCGGTTGCTTATTTTTCGTGAGGTCAGTTAACGGTGCCGCTCTCGTTGAATAATTGGGTATAAAATTCCTGTAGAACCCTGTCAGTCCCAGGAATGATCTGACCCCTTTCTTGGTGTGCATGGCCTCTCTGCGTCTCTGATCTTTTTAATATTATCGTCTTGTAGACCGACGACCCCTTCGGTCAGCTCTATGGCCGAGAAAAACCTCAGACTCTAACGGCTAC
>JABUQX010090980.1:0-5000 GCA_015478945.1 Trachelipus rathkii
TATTTCCCATTGTAATATGTACTAAATAATGTAAATTCTAGTGTAATATGATATTTTATAGCATTTATTTTATTTTCTTTATTAAAGAAGTAAGTGTTGTCGATGTAATTGTATCTCCATGGTGTAGTGATAAGGGAGAAGCTTACTCCCAATGTAAGAAGAATATGATATGAGCACAAAAAGGCAAAGAACATTGGTGAGCCTATGCCCGGAGATGGACATTGGATTGTAAGAAGAATTGCTATTAGACATCCCTTATTACGATATATGTGTCAAACGAATTTGGTGTGGTACATATAAGTGTCACCGATCGCTTAAGGAAGCGCTACTTTCGCCTTTCATGTAAATTATAATACCTAATATAATGATATATGAATTAGTGAAAATATATATAATATATTACTCGTTAGAATACTAGAATTCCATATAAACATGTAAATAGTATATTTTTTATCTCACCATCACCAGGAAAGAGGTCTGAGGTAGAAATAATTATTATCAAAAAAATAAAAGTGGTATACTTGTAAAATAGATATTAAGTTAGGTTACTTAATATGACTTAACTATGTACTTATATTAGATAAAACTAATTATAGTATTATGATGCTGTGAGTTATTGATAGTTATTTATTACTATAACTTATTACATTTTATAATAATTGTATGTCAATTATAAAGGCTAAAGAAAGCCAAATATTAAGAAAAAATAATAGATTAGGAGATACTGCAAGCAAATATAAGTTATTGCAGTATGTTTTTCTTTAGCCTTACGAGATATCTATAGTATTATTTACCATACTATTATAATATATATATATAAAAAAGAATAAATATATATATGATATCTATATTTAGTCTTTATTCAATTTATAAAACATACGATGACACTAACTAAATATTATTACTTAATATTAATATCATACTAAGTATAAAGTTAAAATTATCGAGTAAGCATAATATAAAAAGAGATTTGCTTGATAGATAAATTATCAATGAATATTCTAATTATTAGAAATGATTAGTATGAGATTAGTATATATTATACTACAATACGACAAAAAAATAGCAAATTGACAGTCACAAAGGTATAAGAAAAAGGGCGGTATAACATATTTTATATATATATAGCCGATAGACAGTAGTAAATAGTATAGGTATATATATACTATAAATTATCTATCAAGTTCTAGGAATAACATTATGATTTATTATACTGGGGTGGTAAGATATAAATATACAAATTAAAATTCGTAATGTAAACTAATACTAATGTTAATCGTAAGTCAGATATAGAAACTCATGCAGTTTTGAGGTATAATATATACTATATGTAGGTAGAATATAAGGTCGATTGGCCAAATTATATATTTTCGTAGAAGTCTTAAAGATATTACAGTTAGCTATTCTATTGCTGGAAGATATATCATATGTTCTATTTCTTTATATTCAGGTATAACAATTATATAAAGAATATACTATAAAATTAACTATTAATATATTATTACATATGATATAGTAATACTAAATAATGTATTTATATACCCAATTATAATTATATAAGTTATCCATTACTCACAGTTATAATATACTATACCAAAATTAGCTATTACTATATGATTTATTAACTATAAAGCTCATAATATTATATATACTTTTGCGTCATTACTATTATTTACAAAGCGTATAAAGAATTGTGATAGTGCAATAAACCTATACCACATACGATATTATAAAGTATATAATATTAAGTATAAATTTTTTTAAATACTGTTTTAGCTAATGTTAACGATGAAGATTGTGTTACGGTTGCGCTGAGTGGCGGGTGCGACCGATTCGTTCTGCGGCAGGAGGGATGAATTTTATTTCGTTGTGTAGTGTCGTGTTACGGACGGTTGCAAATTGATAACTAGTGACGTCTTTGGGCGCGAATTATGTAAATGAAGTGGACCACCGGTCGAAAAGAAAGATTTTTTGTGTTTCGGATCTTTCATTGGTGGTGAAACAGATGCATTGACGGGAAATAAGTTTGCGGTCAAAAGGTGCGTTAGTCGGCTGTTGGTTTTAGGAGAAACAAGTATCCATCTACGGCTGAGGTCGGTGCGGTGCGCATTGCAAAAGGCCGGTTGCGGTGTGGTGGCGGTGCCGGTAGGATGATGGTGGTGCGAGGTGCGGTGCTGGTGCAACGAACCTTTCCTAGTGCGGAGCGGGCAGTGCGCAAAAATCCGGGTGCCTCGGGGCCAATCACTAAGTCTCAAATACTACTAGCAATTTTCCTCAGTGTGAAAGACGACACATGTCCAACCTATTCGCGAAAAGAGGAAGCCGCATCTGACTCCCATCTAACATATCCCGTAATAGTCTTACTTTGTATTCTATCTAAAGATCTTTGAAACCCCTCTTAACTCTCACTTCTTAGACCAACTTTTGGAATCTCATTCTCTTCTTTCCAATCGCCAGTACGGCCTTCGGCCGTTCCAAGGTCTACTGCGAATATACACTTTCTAATAACGCGATTTATGGTTTTCCCGCTCTTAGGACTACGGGGAGACTTGCGTGGTAGGCGCTCGACATATACAAAAGCATTTTGAACCGGTATGCAAAACGCGTCACTGCCTCTCCAAGCTCCCTCCTTTGGGTTTTCCTCCTTCTCTTTGCTACTTATGTCAGATTTTCTTTCAAGTCACGCTCAATATCGGCTGTGGTTGAGGGAGCGACTTCTTCTTCTTTTTCTGTCAAATAAGTGGTGTTTCCTCAGGGTTGGGTCTTATCTCCTCTTTACTTCTTCACCTTTTCATTAATGATCTTCTCACCTGGCAACATCTAACTCTATCCACATCTATGCCGATGACTCGACACCTTTACTCTCACCATTTCAATTCTGCTCCTTCTTTTACTTCTAGAATTGTCTCTCGTCCTTAATCTTTCCGATTCTGTCTCGCTGATCTGGATAGAATTTCCGATTGGGGTCGTCTCTAACCTTGTGAATTCAATTCTTAAAAAACTCAACTTCCTACAAATCTCCCTCTCTAAAACACCTTCTAACTTTCCTATAACGCTTTCGACGGTTCTCTCGTCCTCTCCTGTTGACAAATAAACATCCTTTGGCCTTATCATAAACAAAAAATGTCTTGGAAACCTTTACATCACAACGGTTGCTAGGGCGGCTTCAAAGAACTAGGAGTTTGTTTAGACTACCGAGACTTTTTCTTCCTCTTTCCTCAGTTACTCAGCTTTACAAGCCTCCATCCGCCCTGTATGGAGTACTGTTTTCTCATATCTGGGGGGGGGGCTCTGGTTTCACCCTGCGCTTTTGGACAGGTCGAGTCAAAAGCCAAAGGCTTATAAACTATCCTGTACTTTCCAGTTTCACGTTGAACCCCTCTAATCCTTTGCGCGGCGCTTTATCTTCTTCTATAGGTACCCTGACACAGCAGTTGTTCGGGGAATTACCACTCGCGTACACCACTTACGATGCCCTCGTAGCACAAGGGGTGCTGTGTCTGCGCACAAGTTTTGTGTGGATCTTGGTAACTCCAGGCTAGTTCGCTGCGTTGCTTCCTTCTTTCCTGCCACCTCTGTTCTTGGTGGAATTCTCTTCCATCTTCTGTGTTCCCTGCTGAATTTAATCTCCCTCACTTTAAAGCCTGCGTCCTGTACTCATCTGCGGTAATTTGGCGCTGGCAGGGATGAAATTTGGTGAGGGCAACAAACAACTCCCCGGAATAGGGCTCTGCCATTGAGTGGTGGTGTACAAATGCAAAAAAAAAAAAAAAAAAAAAAAAAAAAAAAAAAAAATCGTGTCAGATTTATGCACTATAACTATAAACTTTCTCCGTAGGAAATGTGATACTTTCTTTGGTTCCATATCTTTTTGCTCTTTCTTGCGCTTTGCTAATTCATTTTGTCGATTGCAGTGATGTTTCTTCTTCTTTATCACCTTCCAATTCGTGTGGCGAATATTGTACGCGTTTTCTAAAATTGTGATTTCTATTATCTTCTCTCCTCTGCTCTCTCCTCATCTCTCTTCAGACCTTCCATCCCTCTTGGTCTCTCGGTCTCTCTCTTCTCTCCTCTCTCTCTCTCTCTCTCTCTCTCTCTCTCTCTCTCTCTCACACACACACACACACACACATATATATATATAAATTATATTATAATATATATATATATATATATATATAATATATTATCAGTATGATAATTGATCTAACTATAAAAACACAATATATATATATATATATAATATATATATATATATATAATTATATATATACTATATATATATATTATATATATATATATATATATTATATATATATATATATATATATATATAGTTATATATATATATTATATATTATATGTTATACTATATATATATATATATATATATATATATATATATATATATACATCAATATTAAGATGGGGTATGAATCTGACTGTATTCCTTAAGGGAATAGAGTCCAATACAAAACTTTAACTTCTAAACCTCCCTTTTCGGAATCTATTTTCTTTCTTATTTAGTTTCCAGTATTTATATAGCAGCTGTGATAGACGGCCATCTGTCATCAATTAAGAATATAGTTTATTAATATTGATGATTCACAAGGCTCTGAACTATCCCCCCCCCATTCTTTTTATCCTTTACATTAATAGTCTTCTGTCTATATTTCATCGTCTTTCAGCTCTTATGATATGACTTAGCCTTTCAATTAATCCTCTCATTACGAAAATATTTCAACATATTCGTCGTTAGTTTATATGGTCTTGGTGCACCTGACCTCTAATCACTTGCATTTGGAGAGAGAGAGAGAGAGAGAGAGAGAGAGAGAGAGAGAGAGAGAGAAGAGAGAGAGAGGAGAGAGAGAGAGAGAGAGAGAGAGAGAGAGAGAGAGAGAGAGAGAGAGAGAGAGAGAGAGAGAGAGAGAGAGAGAGAGAAGAGAGAGAGAGAGAGAGAGAGAGAGAGAGAGAGAGAGAAAGGTATGATAAAACTTGGT
>JABUQX010090980.1:10000-12500 GCA_015478945.1 Trachelipus rathkii
GACAAAGTGCAAGGAAGATATAATTTCTTTATGACTTAAAAACCTCTCTCCTAATGCTGGTATTAAATCATTCAATAATGGTATAAAAATGGATGTGCGATAATAAGTCTGTGGGTAGGAAGTAGGAATGTTGGGTCTGTATTTTTGGAATTTGTTAATTCTTGGTACACGGCAATTTCAATACCCAGCTCGGATTCAGATGTGCTTACACATTCTTCAAAAAATCTCTGAAATTCTAATGAGTTGCAATTTTTCTCTGATGGCTTCAGTTTAGTTTTTAACTAGATTCAACTTCAAATTTATATGAACTTCTCCAAACTCATAGACTTCTGTTCTCAAATCGTTTAAAACTTACGTTGCTTAAACTTTAATAATCTGTTTTACATGCTAAAAAAGGAAACCAGAAAAGATGTACTATATAAACATTGTTTGAATTAAGGATGCTTTTTTTTTGACTGATCTCCAACTTCACATTTTGTTTGTTCTAAAGCTGCTATCATCGGGTTTATAACCTCTTTAAATAATACAACCAATTCGTGCCATTGGAACCAGCTAGTTTCGCAAAATTTTTGAATCTCTTCTTGCTACCCTTAGGAATAAGTTCTTCTATTTCTTCTTCAATCTTTTGTCCTCTAGCAAAACTTAAGAAAAATGTAACAACAATCGTGCTACCAAAAGCCCATACAGGCACTTCGAATATTTTGAACTTTAGAAGCGTCTGTGAGTCATAAATTACAGCAATGCAAAATTTTAGCAGTGAGTATAAATAGCTTTTTGACATTTTTCATTTATTATTCTCTGAACACCCAAATCTTCGACACCTCTGAAACCTCAACCAACTCATTGCTGCTGGCAGGCAAAAGGGCCGTCATAACTCCTGTCCTCTTAGATTATTCATATCCCAACCAAGTTCAGTTACTTTTTCTTCAACTAATTTTGCAAGACTTATTCCCGTCAAATCATTTACTGAGACGAAACACAAAAAATCTTCTTTGACGGTAAGAGTATCAATTTCAACGTAACACACACACACACAACGAAAATTGATCCTCCTGGGACGAATCGGTCGTCTCATCGGCTAATACAGTTAAAAATTTACTTTTATTTATGTTTTGCACCATCTTACGTTGAATGAGATGCGCAAATGACTGTAATAGAGCATTTTGGACTGTGGAATTGGCATTTCTAGAACTAGTTTTTAAATGTTCTGAAAGAACATGATCTCCAGCATTAGCACGATATCTTTAAAGACTCCGAAAATTGCCATCGCTTCCCACAGGCCAAAAGAGTTCGATTCGACGTGAAACATGATGTTCACTTAACGATATATTTTGCTTACCACAGAATCGAATTGTTTCAGCAACTGGAATTAGCCGCTTTCTACTGTCTTCGGCCTCCCTTTTCTTCTGACTGTCAATCTATTTGTGGATGCTCTCGATTTTTTCTTGAACTTGATTTTCTACAGCAAATCTCTTTTCTACCGATTCTTTGTGATATTTAGTTGCATCGTGTTTTTTTGAAAGACTAAATGACTTTCTTTAAGTTTGAATACGATCTCGAGGCAAAAACACCAAATTCCTGGTGTTTTCATTTACCTTTTTCTTTTGTTTCCAAAAACAATGCACAATTTGAGTAATAAACTTCAGACAGCGTTTTTATCAGAGTAAGCTTACCACTTAATATCATCAAGCCACTTTTTTTGAAAATATTTTTCCCGACCTTTGCTTTCCTGAGGAGGAAATATACATTTTGAATCTAGTTTCCAGAGATATATTAATATTTCCACTTTTTCCTTATTGCTAAATACCGTACCTATGAAACTGCCAATATCGTTAAGATGAACAATTCTTTCTGTATTCCTTGATTGCGCCTGACTTATAGACGCTTGGGAAGGAAAAACATCCCCGTCTACTTGAGATTTTTCAGCTGCTATTGAAGTTACACAAAAGTTTCAGGAGAAACTGATTCGAGTCCTAGAACCTCACTCTTTGAATAACAGAAATCTTATCACCATATTGCTTACTTTTTTGTGGATAAAGTCTCTAATATCTGTTCTTATTTTCATACCATTTTTTTTTATTTTTTTTTTTATTTTATCAAGTTGAACGACAACAAGAACAAAAAAGTTAAATACAAAGTGCAAAACTATAAATGTTCACTAGCAACTTGATATTATACCCTTAAAACAATAGATCATAGCTTTACACTGACACCACAATGTTATCTCATTACTAGGTAATGCTGAGAGAGAGAGAATTAAGACTTATCTCTCTCTGTCTAAAATATATATATATATATATATATATATATATATATATATATATATATATATATATATATATATATATATATATATATATATATATATATATATATATATATATATATATATATAATTATATCGTTTTATTTTCTCCTGTAAAAACTTCCCCATAGGACTTGAGAGATTTGTTCCAGACAGCGACGAAATTTATAAATTAATTTAACCTCTGCACTTTAT
>JABUQX010090981.1:0-26543 GCA_015478945.1 Trachelipus rathkii
AAAGAGAGAGGAGAAGTATTTGAGAGTATTAAACTTTGAAAAAACTCTAAAATACTTACATTTTGGTGTACAATGATTGTTAACATCGAGCTAGGTAATATAGCCATCAGAGAAAAATGCAGCCTATTTATGTAGAAGAGTAATTTCAGACAAAGAAATCGTAAAGTTGAAAAAAGTTAAGCATTCATAACTAATCACTTTCATGTAATAATTGGACTCCTCCTAGGTAATTAGGACAGGTGTTTGAGGTACGTTCGATTGAAGAACTCTAAAAAGTACATCTGAGAGTGTAGCAATGAAAAAGTTACGAGGTCGAGCTTACGTAGTCGTTTTAAAAGTGTTTTAAACAATATACAGATCTAAAGTTGAAAAAATTAGCAATTTCATACTAAATCACTTTCAAGTAATAATTTGGACTCCTAGTAATTTAGGCAGTGTTTGAGGTAATTTCTTTGAAGAACTCTAGAATACTTACATTCTGGTGTGGCCAATATAAGCTAGTCGCAGCTTATTTATATCGTTTTAAGTGTTATCACAAAGAAATCTAAAGTTAAAAAAAAAAAATTAGCATTCATACTAAACAACTTTCATGTAATAATTTGACTCCTAGGTAATTTAGGCAGGTGTTTGAGGTATCTTCGTTGAAGAACTCTAAAATACTTACATTTGGTGTAGCAATAAAGCGTAGGTCGAAGCTTAGTAAAATTGTTTTAAGTGTTTTAACAAAGAAATCTAAAGTGAAAATTAGCATTCATACTAAACTCACTTTCATGTAATTAATTTTGGAATCCTAGGCTAATTTAGGCAGGGTTTGAGGTATTTTCTTTTGAAGAACTACAATAAAATATCTTTACATTCTGGTGTTCAGCACATAAAGCGTAGTCGAGCTTAGGTATATTGTTTTTTAAGTGTTATAAACAAGAAATCTAAAGTTGAAAAAATAGCATTCATACTAAATTCATTTTCAATGGTAATTAATGTGGAACCTTCCTAGGTAATCTAGGGCAGGTGTTTGAGGTATCTTCTTTGAAGAAACTCTAAAATGACTACATTCTGTGAGCATAAAGCGTATGTCGAGCTGAGGTAATATCGTTTTAAAGTGTTATAACGAAAGTATCTAAAGTTGAAAAATTAGCAATTCATACAAATCACTTTCATGTAATAATTTGGACTCCTAGGTAATTTAGGCAGGTTGTTGAGGTATCCTCTTTGAAAAACTCTAAAATAACTTACATTTCCTGGTGTAGCAATAAAGGCGTAGTCCGAGCTTAGGTAAGATCGTTTAAGTGTTAATAACAAAGAAATCTAAAGTTGAAAAAATAGCATTCATACTAAATCACTTTTTCATGTAATAATTTTGGACTCCTAGTTAATTTAGGCAGCTGTTTGAGGTATCGTCCTTGAAAGAACTCTAAAATACTTTAAAATACTTACATTCTGGTGTAGCAATAAAGCGTAGTCGAGCTTAGGTATATCGTTTTAAAATTTATAACAAAGAAATCTAAAGGTGAAAAAATTAGCATTCATACTAAATCAATTCACTTTCATGTAATAATTTGGACCTCCTAGGTAATTTAGGCAGGTGTTTGAGGTATCTTCTTTGAATGAACTCTAAATACTTACATTCTGGTGAGCAATAAAGCGTAGTAGAGCTTAGGTATATCGTTTAAGTGTTTTAACAAAAGAAATCTAAAGTTGAAAAAAATTGCATTCATATCTAAAAATGCACTTTCATGTAATAATTTGGACTCCTAGGTAATTTAGGCAGGTGTTTGAGGTATCTTCTTTGAAGAACTCTAAAATACTTACATTCTGGTGTGGCAAATAAAGCGTAGTCGAGTTAGTATATCGTTTAAGTGTTTTATAACAAAGAAATCTAAAGTTGAAAAAATTAGCATTCATTTTAAATCACTTTCATGTAATAATTTTGACTCCTAAGTAATTTAGGCAGGTGTTTGAGGTATCTTCTATGAAGAACTCTAAAATACTTATATTCTGGTGTTTAAAAAAAGCGTAGTCGAGCTTAGGTATATCGTGTTAAGTGTTATACAAAGAATGCTAAAGTTTAAAAAAGTTAAGTCATCATACTAAATCATCTTTCATGTAATAATTTGACTCCTAGTTAATTTAGGCAGGTGTTTCAGGTATCTTCTTTTTGAAGAACTCTAAAATACCTTCATTCTGATGTAGAGATAAAGCGTAGTCGAGCTTAGGTAATTCGTTAAGTGTTATAACAAAGAAATCTAAAGTTGAAAAAATTAGCATTCATACTAATAACTCATTTCATGTAATAATTTGGACTCCAGGTAATTTAGGCAGTTTGTTTGAGGTATTTTCTTTGAGAACTCTAAAATACTTACATTCTGGTGTAGCAATAAAGCGTAGTCGAGCTTAGGTATAACGTTTTAAGTGTTATAACAAAGAAATCTAAAGTTGAAAAAATTAGCATTCATACTAAATCACTTTCAATTTAAATAATTTGGACTCCTAGGTATATTTATGCAGTGTTTGAGGTTTCTTTGAGAACTCCAAAATAACTTACATTTGGTGTAAGCAAAAGCGTAGTCGAGCTTAGTATATCGTTTAAGGTTTATAACAAAGAAATCTAAGTTGAAAAAATTAAGCATTTCATACTAAAGTCAGTTTCATGTAATAATTTGAACTCCTAGGTAATTAAGGCAGGTTGAGGTATCATTCTTGAAGAACTCTAAAATACTTACATTCTGGTGTAGCAATAAAGCGTAGTCGAGCTTAGGTATATCGTTTTAAGTGTTATAACAAAGAAATCTAAAGTTGAAAAAATTAGCATTCATACTAAATCACTTTCATGTAATAATTTGGACTCCTAGGTAATTTAGGCAGGTGTTTGAGGTATCTTCTTTGAAAAACTCAATACTTACATTCTGTGTACAAAAAGCGTGAAGTCGAGCTTAAGGTATAGTCGTTTTAAGTGTTTATAACAAGAAATCTAAAGTTGAAAAAACTAGCATTCATACTAAATAACTCACTTTCCAGTAATAATTTGGACTCCTAGGTATATTTAGGCAGGTTTTGGAGGTATCTTCTTTGAAAAGAACTCTAAAATACTTTCATTCTGGTGTAGCAAAAGCGTAGTCGAGCTTATTTATATCGTTTTATTAAGTGTTATAAACAAAGAAATCTAAAAGTTAAAAAAATTGAGCATTCATGACTAAATCCCTTTCATGTATAATTTGGACCTCTAGGTTAATTTAGGCAGGTGTTTTGAGGTATCTTCTTTGAAGAACTCTAAAATACTTACATTCTGGTGTGGCAATAAAGCGTAGTCGAGCTTATTTATATCGTTTTAAGTGTTATAACAAAGAAATCTAAAGTTAAAAAAAATTAGCATTCATACTAAATCACTTTCCCGTGTAATTAATTTGGACTTCCTAGGTAACTTAGCAGGTTTTGAGTATCTTCTTTGAAAACTCCTAAATAGCTTTACATTTTGTGTAGGCAATAAAGCGAGTCGAGCTTAGGTGTATCGTTTTAAGTGTTATATACAAGAAATCTAAAGTGAAAAAAATTAGCAATTCATACTAAATCACTTCATGTAATAATTTGGACTCCTAGGTAATTTAGGCAGGTGTTGAGGTATCTTCTTAAGAACTCTAAAATACTTACATTCTGGTGGTAGCAATAAAGCGTAGTCGATCTTACGGTATAACTTTTAAAGTGTTATAACAAAGAAATCTATAAAGTTAAAAAAATTAGCATTCATACTAATCACTTTCATGTAAATAATTTGACCTCCTAGGTAATTTAGGCATGTGTTTGAGGTATCTTCTTTGAAGAACTCTAAATACTTACATCTGGTGTAGCAATAAAGCGTAGTTCGAGCTTTTTTGTATATCGTTTTAAGTGTTATAAAGAAAGAAATCTAAAGTGGAAAAATTAGCATTCATACTAAATTCCTTTCAATGTAATAATTTGGACTCCTAGTAATTTAGGCAGGTGTTTTGAGGTATCTTCTTGAGAACTCTAAAATACTTACATCCTGGTGGCAATAAAGCGTAGTCGAACTTAGGTATATCGTTTTAATTGTTATAACAAAGAGATCTAAAGTTGAAAAAATTAGCATTCATACTAAATCACTTTCATGTAATAATTTGGACTCCTAGGTATTTAGGCAGGTGTTTGAGGTATCTTCTTTGAAGAACTCTAAAATACTACTTCTGGTGTATGCAATAAGCGTAGTCGAGCAAGGTATAGTCGTTTTAAAGTGTTAATACACAAAGAAATCTAAAGTTGAAAGAAAAAAAAACAAATTGCATTCATACTAAATTCACTTCAATGTATAATTGGACTCCCTAGGTAATTTAGGCAGGTGTTTGAGGTATTATCTTTGAAAAACTCTAAAATACTTACATTTTGGTGTAGCAATGAAATTGTAAAATCGAGCTAGGTAACCGGTTTTAAAAGTGTAATAAAGAAATCTAAAAGTGAAAAAATTAGCATTCATACTAAATCAACTTCATTAATAATTTGCACTCCTAGGTAATTTAGTGCAATGTGTTGAAGCTAATCTTCCTTTGAGAAACTCTAAAATGATTTACATTCCTGGTGTATGGCAATAAAGCATAGTCGAGCTTAGGTATGTCGTTTTAAGTGTTTTAACAAAGAAATCTAAAGTTGAAAAAATAGCATTCATACTAATTCACTTTAATAATTTGGACTCCAGGTAATTTAGGCAGGTGTTTGAGGTATCTTTTGAAGAACTCTAAAATAACTACATTCTGGTGTAGCAATAAATGCGTAGTCGAGCTTAATTTATATCGTTTAAGTGTTATAACAAAGAAATCTAAAGTTAAAAAAAATTTAGCATTCATACTAAATCACTTCATGTAATAATTTCGAGGACTCCTAGGTTAATTTAGGCAGGTTATTGAGGTATCTTCTTTGAAGAACTCTAAATACTTACACTTTTTGGTGTAGCAATAAAGCGTAGTCGAGTTAGGTATATCGTTTTAAGTGTTATAACAAAGAAATCTAAAGTTGAAAAAATTAGCATTCATACTAAATCACTTTCAATTAATAATGTGGACTCCTAGGTAATTTAGGCAGGTGTTTGAGGTATTTCTTTGAAAAATCTAAAATACTTACATTCTGGTGTAGCAATAAAGCGTAGTCGAGCTAGGTATATCGTTTTTAAGTGTTATAACAAAAGAAATTCTAAAGTTGAAAAAAATAGGCATTCACACTAAATCATTTTCATGTAATAAAGTTTGGACTCCTAGGTAATTTAGGCAGGTGTTTGAGGTATCTTCTTTTGAAGAACCCTAAAATACTTAGATTCTGGTGTAGCAATAAGCGTAGTCGAGCTTAGGTAACGTTTTAAGTGTTATAACAAAGTAATCTTAAAGTGAAAAAAATTAGCATTCATACTAAATCACTTTCAATGTAATATTTGGACTCCTTGGAATTTATGCAGGTGTTTTGAGGTATCTTCTTGAAAAACTCTAAAATACTTACATTCTGGTGTAGCATAAAGGCGTAGTCGAGCTTAGGTAATCGTTTTAAGTGTTATGACAAAGAAATCTAAAGTTGAAAAATTAGATTCATACTAAATCACTTTCATGTTATAATTTGGACTCCTAGTTAATTTAGGCAGCTGTTTGAGGTATCGTCTTTAAAGAACTCTAAAATACTTACATCTGGTGTAGCAATAAGCGAGTCGAGCTTAGGTAAATTTGTTTAGTGTTATACAAGAATCTAAGTTGAAAAAATTACATTCATACTAAATCATCTTTCAGGGTAATGAATTTTGGACTCCTAGTAATTTGGCAGGTGTTGAGGTATCTCTCTTTGAAGACTCTAAAATACTTACATTCTGGTGAGCAATAAAGCGTAGTAGAGCTTAGGTATTTCGTTTTAAGTGTTTTAAACAAAGAAATCTAAAGTTGAAAAATTAGCATTCAAACTAAATCACTTTCATGTAATAATTTTGGCTCCTAGGTAATCTAGGCAGGTGTGAGGTATCTTCTTGAAGAACTCTAAAATTTTACATTCTGTGTTGCAATAAAGCGTATCCGAGCTTAGGTATATCGTTTTAAAGGTTATAACAAAGAAATCTAAGTTGAAAAAAAATTAGCATTCATTTTAAATCACTTTCTGTGTAAGTAATTTTGACTCCTAGGTAATTTAGGCAGTGTTTGAGGTATCTTCTTTGAAACTCTAAAATACTTATATTCTGGTGTTGCAATAGCGTAGGCGAGCTTAGGTATATCGTTTTTAAGTGTTATAACAAAAAATCTAAAGTTAAAAAATTAGCATTCATACTAAATCACTTTCAAATAATAATTTTGACTCCTAGTTAATTTAGGCAGGTGTTTCAGGTTTCTTCTTTGAAGAACTCAAATACTTACATTCTGGTGTAGCAATTAAGAGTAGTTGAGCTTTAGGTATATCGTTTTAGTGTTATAACAAAGAAATCTAAAGTTGAAAAAATTAGCATTCATACTAAATCAACTTTCATATAATAATCTTGGACCCTAGGTAATTTTATTCAGTTGTTTGAGGTTATTTTTCTTTGAAGAACTCTAAAAAACTTACATTCTGGGTGTGCAATAAAAGCGTAAGTCGAGCTTAGGTAGTATCGTTTTAGGTGTTAAAACAAAGAAATCTATAAGTTGAAAAATTAGCATTCATACTAAATCACTTTCATGTAATAATTTGGAATCCTAGGTAATTTAGGCAGGTGTTTGAGGTATCTTCTTTGAAAAACTCTAAAATACTAACATTCTGGTGTAGCAATAAAGCCGTATTCGAACTTAGGTAATATGTTTAAGTTTAATAACAAAAGAAATCTAAAGTTGGAAAAAAAATTAGCATTCATACTAAATTCCTTTCATGTAATAATTGGACTCCTCAGGTAATTTAGGCAGGTGTTGAAGGTATCATCTTTGAAGAACTCTAAAATACTTACATTCTGTGTAGCAATAAAGCGTAGTCGAGCCTAGGTATATCGTTTTTAAAGTGTTAAAAACAAAGAAATCTAAGTTGAAAAAATTAGCATTATTACTAAATTACTTGCATATAATCATTTGGATATCTTAGTTAATTAAGCAGGTGTTTGAGGTATTTTCTTTGAAGAACTCTAAAATACTTACATTCTGGTGTAGCAATAAAGCGTAGTCGAGCTTAGGTATATCGTTTTAAGTGTTATAACAAAGAAATCTAAAGTTGAAAAAATTAGCATTCATACTAAATCATTTTCATGTAATAATTTGGACTCCTAGGTAATTTAGGCAGGTTGTTTGAGGTTTCTTCTTTGAAGAACTCTAAAATCACTTACATTCTGGTGTAGCAATAAAGCGTAAGTCGAGCATAGGTATATCGTTTTAAGTGTTATAAAAAAGAAATCATAAAGTTGAAAAAATTAGACATTCTACTAAATCACTTTCATGCTAATAATTTGGACTCTAGGTAATTTAGCAGGTGTTTGAGGTATCTTCTTTGAAAGAACTCTAAAATACTTATTTTCTGGTGTAGGCAATAAATTATAGTCGAGCTTAGGTATATCGTTTTCAGTGTTATAACAAAGAAATCTAAAGTTGAAAAAATTAGCATTCATACTAAATCACTTTCATGTAATAATTAGGATTCCTAGGTAATTTAGGCAGGTGTTTTAGGTATTTTCTTTGAAGAACTCTAAAATACTTACATTCTGGTGTAGCAATAAAGCGTAGTCGAGCTTAGGTATTTCGCTTTAAGTGTTATAACAAAGAAATCTATGGTTGAAAAAAGTAGCATTCATACTAAATCACTTTCATGCTACTAATTTGAACTCCTAGGTAATTTAAGCAGGTGTTTGAGGTATTTTCTTTGAAGAACTCTAAAATACTTACATTCTGGTGTAGCAGTAGAGCGTAGTCGAGCTTAGGTATATCGTTTTCAGTGTTATAACAAAGAAATCTAAATTTGAAAAAATTAGCTTTCATACTAAATCACTTTCATGTAATAATTTGGACTCCTAGGTAATTTAGGCAGGTGTTTGAGGTATTTTCTTTGAAGAACTCTAAAAAACTTACATTCTGGTGTAGGAATAAACCGTAGTCGAGCTTGGGTATATCGTTTAAGGTGTTATAACAAAGAAATCTAAAGTTGAAAAATTAGCTTTCATACTAAATAACTTTCATGTAATAATTTGGACTTCTAGGTAATTTAGGCAGGTGTTTGAGGTATTTTCTTTGAAGAACTCTAAAATACTTACATTCTGGTGTAGCAATAAAGCGTAGTCGAGCTTAGGTATATGTTTTAGGTGTTATAACAAAGAAATCTAAAGTTGAAAAAATTAGCATTCATACTAAATCACTTTCCTGTAATAATTTGGACTTCTAGGTAATTTAGGCAGGTGTTTGAGGTATCTCCTTTGAAGAACTCTAAAATACTTACATTCTGGTGTAGCAATAAAGCGTAGTCGAGCTTAGGTATATCGTTTTAAGTGTTATAACAAAGAAATCTAAAGTTGAAAAAATTAGCATTCATACTAAATCACTTTCATGTAATAATTTGGACTTCCTAAGGTAATTAGCAGGGTGATTGAGGTTATCTTCTTTGAAGAACTCACAAAATACTACACATTCTGGTGTAGCAAATAAAGCGTAGTCGAGCTTAGGTTATATCGTTTTAAGTGTCTTATAACAAAGAAAATTCTAAAGGTTGAAAAAATTAGCATTATTACTAAATCACTTTCATGTAATAATTTGGGACTCCTAGGTAGATTTAGCCAGGGTGTTTGAGCGTATCTTCTTTTAAAGAACTCTAAAATACTTACAATTAGGTGTAGCAATAAAGCGTAGTCGAGCTTAGGTATATGGTTTTAAGTGTTATAACAAAGAAATCTAAAGTTGAAAAAATTAGCATTCATACTAAATCACTTTCATGTAATAATTTGGACTCCTAGGTAATTTAGGCAGGTGTTTGAGGTATCTTCTTTGAAGAACTCTAAACATAACTCTACATTTGGTTGTAGCAATAAAGCGTAAGTTGGACGCCCTTAGGTATATCGTTTTAAGTGTGATAACAAAGAAAGAAATATAAAGTTTAAAAAATTAGCATTCATACGAAATCACTTTAATGTAATAATTTGGTACTCCTATAAGGTAATTTTAGGCAGGTGTTTGAGGATTCTTATTTGAAGAACTCTACAAATACTTACATTCTTGGTGTAGCATGAAAGGGCCGTATCGAGCTTATCGGTAAATCTTCTTAAGTGTTATAACAAAGAAATCTAAAGTTTGAAAAAATTAGCATTCATACTTAAATCACTTTCATGTGAGTAAGTGACTCCTTACGGTAATTAAGGCACGAGTTTGAGGTATTTTCTTTGAAAGAACTCTAAATACTTACATTCTGGTGTAGCAATAAGCGTAGTCAAGCTTAGGTTATATCGTTTTAAGTGTGTTATAACAAAGAATCTAAAAGTTAAAAAATTAGCATTCATTACAAAATCATTATCAGTAATAATTTGGAACTGCCTAGATGAATTTAGGCCGGTTTTCAGGTTTCTTCTCTTGAAGAACTCTAAAACTACTCACATTCTGGTTCGCTTTTGTAGTTATATAAGCGTAGTCGATCTTAGTATATCGTTGTTAAGTGTTATAACAAAGAAAATTAAAGTTCGAAAAAATTAGCATTATGGACTAAATCACTTTCATTGTCATTAAATCTATACTACTAGGTCGTATTATCCTGCCCGTCAGACAAAGGTATACTTCTTTTGTAATTGGAACTCTCTGAAGTCACTTACATCTCGGTGTAGCAATAAAGCGTTAGTCAGAGCTTAGGTATATCGTTTTTACAGTGATTTATTAACAAGAAATCCTAAAGTTTAAAAAATAGCATTCTATACTAAATCACCTTAATGTTAATAATTTGGACTCCTAGGTAATTTAGCAAGGTGTTTGATGTGTATCTTATTTGAAGAAACTCCTTAAAATACTTTACATTCTTGCGGTTAGCAATAAAGCAGTTCAGTACGAGCCTTAGTTATATTCGTTTTAAGTGTATTATAACAAACAAATCTAAAGTTGAAAAATTAGCAGTCATTACTAAATCACTTTCATTGCAAACAATCAACAATTTCTAGTACTTCTAGGCAGGTTTTTAGTATTTTCTTTAAAGAACTCTTAAAATACTTTACAATTTGGTGTAGTAGCAGTAAAGCGTAGTCGCAGCTAGGGTATATCGTTTCAGTGTTATAACAAAGAAATCTAAAGTTGAAAAAATTAGCTTTCATTCTGAAATTCACTTTTAGTAATAATTTTGGGACTCCTGAGGGTAAATTTAGGCAGGTGTGACGGTTAGATTTTCTTTGGAAGAGACTCTAAAAGACTTAAACATTCTGCGGTAGCAATGAAAGCGTAGTCGAGCTTAAGGATATCGTTTTAATGGGTATATAACAAAGAAATCTAAACTTTGAAAAATTAGGCATCATACTAAATCAGTTCACTGTAATAAGTTTTGGACTCCTAGGATAATTAGGCAAAGGTGTTGAGGTATTTTCTTTGAAGAACTCTAATAATACTTACATTTCTGCGTTGCTAGCCAATAAAAGGTTGAGTCGAGGCCTTACAGGTTATATCGTTTTGATAGTGCTTCATAACAAAGAAAATCTAAAGTTGAAAAACATTTAGCATCATACCTAAAATCACTTGTCATGTATAGTAATTCGGACTCCTAATTGGCTAATTTAAGGCAGTTGTTTGATCGCGGTATTTCTATTGAAATACTTCTAAATAATACTTACATTCTGGTTGCTAGCAATTTAAAGCTAGTCGAGCTTTAGGTATATCGTTTTAAGTGTATAACAAAGAAATCTACAAGTTTGAACAAAATTAGCATTCATATAAATCACTTTCATGTTAATAATTTGGACTCCCTAGATTAATTTAGGCCGGTTTTTCAGGTTTCTTCTTTGAAGAACTCTTAAAATACTCACAGTTCTGGTTGTAGCAATAAAGCGAGTCGTGACTTAGGTATTCGTTTTAAGTGTTACAAAGATAATTATAAAGTTTAGTATAAAATAATAAATTATAGTCATATCATAATTTATAACTAAAAGCACTTTCATGTAATAATTTGGACTCCTAGGTAATTTAGGCAGGTTTTGAGGTACTTCTTAGAAGAACTCTAAAACACTTACATTCGGTATAATAGACACTGTAGCAAATGAAAAGCGTTTTATGCGAGCCTTAGGTAATCGTTTTAAGTGGTGTTATCCTAAGAACTTTATGCTTTTTGATAACAAAGTAAAATTACTTAAAGTGAACTTATCTAATGAGTATAAAATATAATGCAAATATTGACTAAGTATGTCCATGTGACTGAAAAATTCAGAGTAAAAAAATTATTTACTGACTGAATTTTTGAAGACTTTAACCTAAACTATTTTAATTTAGGCAAAGAATAGCTGATTTTTAATTAACTAGGAAATAAGGTGCTATCACTATGTTGTTTAAAATTATAAGAACTACATTATAATATATAATTACATTTCTGTGCGATTACAGAGTCATATAAAAGTGTTTATTAAGTCATGAGCCCTTTTATATGATATTTAATTCGTTTTAAGTGTTATATTATTACAAAGAAATCTAAAAAGTAAAATGTGTGTTCTTTTTGCTTCAAAATTTTCTCTGTTCTATATGTATTCAATCTAAATAAATCGATTACTCATATATATAGTTTAATTATAGGTAGCATAGGTATATTATATATATATATATATAGGATTTTTCTTTTATTTGATATATAAGAAATCATCTAATATAAATACTTTAACATTTATCTTTTTAAATATATATAGTTTGATTATTGTAGTACTCTATAATTAAAGGCTTATGATTTATTTTATTAAGTCAGTATGCTGGTATTCATCTCTCAGGTGTCGTGGTCCGCGTTTTTATATTCCGTGTCTGTCTTGAAGAGTATAATGTTTTATGTTATAAATTAACAATAGATTTAAACGAATAAACATAGTGTGTTTAAATATATTAATATATTTAAAAGAGTTTATAAAAAACTCGTTTTACTATTTAATTATCAGTCTAGATTTTTCATCTTTCTATAATCTTAATAAGAGTATTTAGATTTGTAAAACTTAACATATAGTCGACGTAGAATTTATATAAGAGGAGTAAGAGTAGTTTTAAGTGAAAGTGTTTATACTTCTATTGAAGAACCTTTTAAATACTCTACATTCTTTAGGTATATATTATGTTTTAGATTGTTTAAGCAATATAAAGCTGATCTGTCAGGTAGCTAGGTATATTGATTTTTTATTTAATAGATGTATTATATATTATATATTATATATATATATATATATTAACAAAGAAATATAAATCTAAAAGTTGAAAAAATTAGCATTACATACACTAAATATCACTTTCTAATATTTTAATTTAAATTTTGGGACTCCTATAAGGTATATCGTATTTTTAAATAGATATTGTAACAAAGAAATTCTAAATAAGTTAAAAAATATATATAGTCTCATTATGTATATACTTATAAATCAATCATTATATTTTTCATGTAATATAAATTTTTGAGTATAACTTACCTTTAGGTAATTTTAAGCATAAGTAGGTAGTTTTTGCTATATATATGATATTATTTTATCATTTTGAAGAACTATTTTCTTAAAATATCATTTAACAAGTTACTTGATATTATGTATAGCAATAAAGTCCGTAGTCGAGGCTAGCTATATATATATATATATGTATATTATTAATCTATTTTATAAGTGTTTATATATTATAACAAAGAAATATTTATCATTAAAATATGTCTAAACAAAAACAGTTTATACTCATAGGCTCACATCTATACATGGCATCGCCTAGAAACTATAGCTTCTATCGAGGTGTAATTAGAGGTTGGAATTACAGCTCTCTCTCAGCATCGACGGAAAGCAAGTTAAGTTTAGGTTGATTACGAATACGGAAATTCTAACATTGCTATATATCGGTTTAGAGATAATAGGGTTAGTTAGTTAGGTTAGATATGAGGTACAATGCACTTAATCAGTCTGAAACACTCATGTAATTTAGTACCTTCAGCCTACTACTCTTTTCACAGATTAACAAATTTCTAATTTATTCGCTAACGCGTGATTTTTGTATATTAAAAGCCCAAAATAATTTTAAACCTAACCTAATTGTTCCGTGATGCCGTGTAAGTTAACGAGTAATCACTTTGTCTATTTGTGCTGTACGAAGTAACCGTAGCTTTTAAGATAACCTAACATGTATTGTTCGTCGATAGTACTCGTGTAATATCACAGTTTTTCTAGTGGTGTGTCTAGAATTACATTATCAAATATTAATAATTAAGACGTATGACACATCGTATGAACATGTGTTTGAAATATAAACAATTATTTTAAATCGTTAATCATATATATAAATATATTAAATTCAAAAGAAAATCCAAAGTGTGGTAAAAAAAATATTAGCATTATTATACATATTAATATTTATCATTATTTCAAAGATTTATCTATTTTAAGATAATTAGGGAGGTTTTTGAGTTTCTTCTTGAAGAACTCTAAAATACTCACATTCTGGTGTAGCAATAAAGCGTAGTCGAGCTAGGTATATCGTTTTAAGTGTTATAACAAAGAAATTAATAAAGTTTGAAAAAATTAGCATTTATACTAAATCACTTTCATAATAATTTGGACTCCTAGGTAATTTAGGCAGGTTGTTTGGTATCTCTTTGAAGAACTCTAAAACACTTACATTCTGGTTTAGCAATAAAGCGTAGTCGAGCTAGGTATATCGTTTTAAGTGTTATAAACAAAGAAATCTTAAAGTGAAAAAATTAGCATTCATTACTAAATAACTTTCATTTAATAATTTGGACTCCTAGGATTAGCAGGTGTTGAGATCTTCTTGAAGCAACTCTAAAATACTTACATTACTGGTTGTAGCAATAAAGCGTATAGTCGAGCTTACGGTATATCGTTTTTAGTTAGTTAACAAAAGAAATGCTAAAGTTGAAAAAAATTAGCATTCATACTAAATCACTTTCATTAATAGAATTAGGATTCCTAGGTAATTTAGGCAGGTGTTGTAGGTATTGTCTTTGAAGAACTCTAAAATACTACATTTCTGGTTGTAGCCAATAAAAAGCGTAGTCAGAGCCTTAGGTATTTTCGCCTTTAATTTATAACAAAGAAATCTATGGTTGAAAAAAGTAGCATTCATACTAAATCACTTTTCATGTAATAATTTGGACTCCTTAGGTAATTTTAAGCAGTTGTTATGAGTATTCTTGTAATATAAGATAACTATCTAAAATATTATACTTTATACATTTACTATATATAAATAGGTATATTATATATGTTTATAATAATATTAATAGCTATAAGTTATATAGTCGTCATAATATTAGTTATATACTTTAAAATATGTATAATATAAGGGATATATTACTAGTTAATATATTTATATATTCTTATAAGGTTATATATTATAACAATAGTATTAAATATATTCTAAATTTGAAATATAAATATTTAAGCTATTCTAAAGATACTTTAAATATAAATACTAATATTACTTACTATATATACATTAGTTTTTTATAATAAATTAATATTATGGTATACTTCCTTTTAGTAGTATATAAATTTATATATAGTGACATAGGTGTTTGAGGTGAGTTATTCTTTTATAAAGAATTATACTATTAATAAATATATATAAAACAAAATATTTCTGGGTATATATTTATATATATATATGTAGGTATACATAATTAAAGGCTAAGTATAAGTGTACTAGGTAAGCTATTTCTTTTTAATATATATGAGGTATTATATCGTATATTATTATAATGTGCTATTTAATAAACAAAGAATTATACTTAAATATAATATAATAGTAGTATATGATGAATTATATTAAATTCGAGCTATCTATGTGAGTTATGAAATTCTATAGATAACAATCCCTTAAATACCTTCAATTTCCGTTAAGAATTGAGTTTATTGAGTAAATAGATAAATTTAACAGACAGTTAACATCTTATGAATTAATAAATGTTGATGGTGTTATATCAGTATATTACGGGCATAAATTATAATTAAATGGAATTATCCCCTATGGTGTAAGGAAGGGGCAGTTAGGACAAATGACGGTGTTACATTGTTTGAATAACTTGAATATCCTTTCTGGATATCCAGTCCTGATTTCGGATATATGAAAAAATCTTGCTCATAATTATTTTCAAAATACACCGCGTGCTATCACAAATGTTAGTTTTTCACCGCTTCATCTTCTAGCATAGGTTAGAAATATTCCTAAGGACAGAGGTACGTATTGTCGAGTTTAATGTAATTTCGATAACTCAAGAGATTATTGAGACTTTGTTAATTCGGTTCGAAGAGCGTCTTGTATAGTTAGTGTGTATAAATGCAAAGAATTAGTGTCAGTTACTATGCACTTGGAATTAAGATTACACAAAAATCGGATTCATGATTATAAGGCCTTTAGTGTATTTTATTAAGTTTTTAACACATTTTAAACGTAAACACTAATTACTTGAAATAATTGCACTAATAATAATAGTGAAGGTGTGTATATAAAGCAAATATATAGGCATTCATACTAAAATCCATCTTCTTATCGATACTCTGAACAGGTAACTAATATATTACTTTAGACTTTTTTCAGCACAAGTATCCAATCCTTATAGCGGACTTGGACTCAGTTACGTATGGTCGAAAATATCTAGGCAGGGTTTTATTTGGAGCGTTAAAGAAGTCTTTTTGATCTTTTTTCTGATATTAATTTAGTATAGCCAAAGCTCATCAGATTACAAACTTCCAGTCTAATTTCAAACCTTCCTTTCTTAAAGTTGTTTGCGCCGCGTTGTTTTAGCTACATTCAAAGAGTGGTATTCCAGAGTATTTCTAGACCATATATTTATTAAGGTAAAACTATCTAGCTAATATCTTTTTAAGTTTGTTTAAGGTTTAATAAAATATAGCTATTAGGCAGAAGAGTATAAAATTTTGCGTTAAAATGCCTCTATGCGTGGGAAACGAAATTTGAATGTTTAACCAAACAATTTGCACTTATATTCGAAACTGACAAACTATTCTCATAACTTTACTTGTACATTAGATTATTTCTCTAAGCTCTACAATTTGAGTTCGCATTTCTCTCAAGTTTAATACCACTGGACGCTCGGGGCTTAGGATATAATCGTTTTAAAGAGTGTGCACGTGGATATTTAATTAACGAACGGAAATTAACTCTAGAAATGGTCGATAAATAAAAATATATTAGAAAACAAAAACAATAACAATAAAAACAAAAACCATTTACATAGTAGAAATTATGATGGAATCAGAACTCTCAGCCGTCATGATTCCGGATGATACCGATTTCCTCGAATTTTCAATTACCGATATTCAAAAACATTCGAACGGGGGTTCTTTTACATATATCGTGGGCTATTCCTTCTGGGCCGCAACGAATTTGCGAAGAAGCCGCTATCTGGGTTGAGTATCATTAAATGGTAACATCTAAGTAAAGTGGCTACATGGATACATTGTTACGTGCTGAGATCTGGATGGCGGTAATGGGAACCATGTGAATTTGAAGCAGAACTATTTCCCATGAGAGTTTGACTTGATTTCCACTGTTGTTAAATGATAGCTCTAAAAGCGGAATAAATGCTTTATGGGTAAACATTCAATTTGACCTGCCAGGAGTGGTCGAACTCTGGAGCTGAGCCGAACCTTATGTATTCATACTCATAAAAGGATAAGGCCAGTTGAAGGTAATTGCCCAAGTGGCCGAATATGCGCGTCGCTCTTTGACCGAGCGTAGTTACTCAAGTTACGATGTACTCCTACTTGTGCACCCTATTTTATATCTATTCATGAGCCGTTGGATAGATTGGTTCGCTTTTCCCAATCTCTCTCTAGAACTTAATAAAATACTCATGTATTACCACCGAGTCCGGAATGTCTTATTTATCCTAATATTTCAGATGGAAGAATACGTTTAACGGTGATTGAGAAGGGAATTAGTCTTTCTACTTGAGGAGGGGAATCGGAGGAAATGGGATTACATTTAATACAGATACTTGAATAAGTCTTAAAACGCGTTTTAAAAAACAGGTTGAGGCAGTGAGAGGCACTCTATATCATTTATCCAGAAGAAGTATCATTTGTTTTAAATTGAGATCCCATCGAAATTGCATTAGCTACAATTAGCAAGGTCGCCAATGCTGTTTTGTAGAAATCGAATTTTAGTAATCCAAAATTTTGACGTCCAACAGGCTTATAGAGAACAATTTTTAACATTACCGAATTGAATCCTTTCCCACAATCCACTTCCCATCCAAGGGCTTTAATAGGGGAATGCGGATATCGTTTAATGTGGATTTTTTTACGTCAAAAAATTCGGAAATCTACCATCTGATGCAACAAGGCGAATAGTACTGCTGCGAGAGGAGCATCTCGCACCTGTTATTAAAAGATCGGGCATTGTCGCTATATAAAAAGTTCAGGGACTCCAATACCTAGCCAATTTAAAGCGGTGGTGGAACGAGTTTGAAAAGCAGAGACCTAAAAATTTGCACCCTAGTGCACAGCACAATATCATGGGACTTAAAGGAGATCCATAATAGACACAAAGAATATTGAGGCAGGTGTTTTAAAAGAAGAATATCATTTTTTTGAGGGTTGGGTGTAGTCTCTCTTTAATGTTTAATGAAAAATGTTTAGTAAAAATCCACTCCAACATTTTTGGTGGAGAAAGGAGATAGGAAATTGTACTTGCGCTTTTGTGAATGATTACTTTATATACTTTCGGATAAGAATAAAGAGCAAAAATACTAGAGGTTCGAACTTTTGTACAAGTGCGAGCATCTTCCGAATAAAACGTCTCTTTTATTGATATGGTGAACGAGCTGAAATTTTAGTCCACGTAGCCCTTTTATATTAACTGGTGCGTGAGCTGAAGGTCACGGCAGTCATATATGGAATGCCAAAGCTATGAGACACGGCATTGGTATTACATGCGGGATTATAACATGGACAATATAACATGGAAATGGAGCAGGTCATTGTCGATGAAGAGGACTTCGACCAAGGACCTCATGTACTGGTAAAATTATAACTATTCTTCGAAAACAGACCCTTATAATAAGTTAGGTTAGTGGCGACAAATCACGTCCTCATTACTTGGCTTATGGAATACCTCGAGAATTGTCCAAAAGAAGGTCAGCCGAGGAGAACTAGAGATCATTGGTGGTTTTTGAGAAGTTGATCCGCTATTGAATCTCTCTCAATAAGGGAAAACGAGAGATTCGACAGGAAAAAACTCTCCTTGTTGTGCATAATTCAATTGAGCAAGATAAAGTCAGAAGCTTTTTCCTATCATTTTAAATAGCGGATCGAATTGGATCGATTGGCGCTGTCCCCGAATTTGTAGAGTAAAGCACATACTCTTAAGAGTTGAAAAGGGTGATATTTGAATACTTGGTCATGTCAATAATAGGAGGAGGTGGGGCTTGAATGACTGTGAAGGTAGTTGAAAGCCCTTCCTGTACACTCCTTGTTTGCTGATAACTAGGCCAATACACTTGGTCGTGTTTAAGCCAAGCTGGTCCATTCTTCCATAGTTCGAGCTTCTTCATGAATTCGCGACAGGACAAACCACGAGTTATAAGGTCTGCAGGGTTTTCATCTGTTTTGACGTAGTTAAATGAGATCGGTATTAAATTATCGTTTCTCATAGATGAAACCATACTCTTAATGTCCTGTATACGATTCCGAACGAAAATTTGTTTTGTCCTGCTACCTCCTCCAGCTACCCATGCAAGAACGATTTGGGAGTCAGAGAAGACGTTGACCTTACTAAATTCAACCTCTTGTAGGCTAGTCACGATCTGCGGAAGGCATTTAAGCGCCAGAAAGATGGATAAAAGCTCTAAACAAGGAAGGGTTTTTCCCTTGAGAGGAGCTACTTTAGATTTGGCCCACATTAACGAAGGACCTTGTTCTGGGGAGGTGATGTAAGCCGCAAATCCATAGCTCTTTGAACTAGCGATCGCAAAAGATGTTAAGGTTGCATTAGGTCGGATGAGGGGGTGATATTCATTAGCATTCAAATTTAACGGAAATAAGAAAAGAAACTCAAAAAACTTACATCGGTGGTAGCAATTAAAGGTTAGTCGGGAGGGTCTTGGTAAACGATAAGGGAGTGGCTTTATTAGAGTGCAGTAAGATTACAGGCCTCATTAAGTTTTTCCACAATTACTCCCTATATAATAGGTTTATACTGTAAGATCTCGATTAATAAGGATCCAGTTCTCTCCAGAACTCAATTATGTTATTTCTCCATATACCGCCTGCATCAAAATTAGTCGACCTCTCATTATGTGACAGTGAAGAATAAAAAAGAAAGCTAGTGCGAATTCAAATTTAAATTTTATAACTGAGATGAGCCGCAGACTCTTTTTGAACTGAACTGATGATCAATCTTCTAAAGTGCTGTTCTGAAGTCTATTAGTAGGGCAGGGTGGTCGATTTTACCAGGATGGTAAAGGTAACCTAGAAACTTTTTCCTGGCTTCGCGAGGTATAGTTTTCATGTGGTTAAGAAAACGAGAGTTCTCCTGTCTTTTTAATTATGAGCACTTAAAGATCTTGATTAATGGTTAATGCTCTCCCAAAGATTCATCTCAACAGAGCTTTGGAATCCTCCTTCACTTTCATTCTTTTGAAACTGATGTGGTTGTAAATGTTTTCTCAGTACTTCTGGGGTTATCTGAGTGAGTATAAAGCTAAAAATTAATCTACATAAAAGATAGGTATTTACTCAGAGTTAGAACAGTCGGGAAAAGACTTAAATCCAAAGGATAGTTATTCTGAGATGTAGAGTTTTCGGGTGTTTCTTTTTTAATAACCAGCTCCCAAAAATGTGGGTAGGGGAGAAACACCGGTAATGGTCCTGAAATACATGAGAATTAGTCTAAAGTTTTAGAGAACAAGATTAGGCAGCTCGATAGCTAAACGTTAACTGCATATAAGTGTAACCTAAGCTCTCTATGCCATATTACTTCCCAGAAGAGCATACACACAAATAAGCTTTTAGTTACGAGTTCTACTTTCTATGCTGTGAGATAGATCATTGTAGAAAGCTTTAGAATATGTCCGCAACAACCACATATTTATTGGTTTAGAAAGAATAGGAAATAAAAAAAAAAAAAAATATGCGGAAAAGGAAGACGAAGGAAGTGGAGGAACCAAAACAAAATCTATACCTGGATAACAAGCTTGATTAAGAGAAGGAGCTCCTTTTGTACGAAGACTGCAATTGAATACAGGTCTTATCTTAGTTGATACCTGATCAGCCATTCTTATGACAGGCCTGTGGGGAACCCATACATATTTATGGAAGTCCTTCGGAGATACTTTGATGATTTCAATTATGCCGTTTTTCGACTGCTTCTTATTAAAGAACATCCACTTTTGCTCGTTATCGTACTTATGTCGAATTAGCAAGTCCCTGATTGTGTTTTGAGACATTATTGACTCGCTTTTAGTTGTACTTTAACAGCTATAACATGATAGGGTGGATGGAACTCTCTTGATGCAGAAAAGTGCGCTGAGATCCAAGGATTTCGATGTTGTGTGATAACTTTCCGATCGCCTAATTGATTATGGAGGTTGATGGATTTTAGATATGGCATGTATATTCTAGTTGTTTCAGTCGAGCAGTACCATAATTCATGGTTTATCTTCCTGACGTTATTCCCATGTCGTACTCCAACATTGTACAGATGCTCGCAGTATCGGCTCAAGTCCAGTATCCTTTTGTATGACAGAGCAGGAAAAGAAGCCCGGATAGACAGCGCCAACTGCAACGGTATGTATCTAGAAACATTAGAGTTTACAGAATTGTCTGACGAAGGGTTGACAAATTGATGCTACATTCATACTAAATATGGGCAATGTGAACGAGGATCTACGCATGGTTATTATGTAGATACTTATGTAGATCGTTTCACTCATCATTGTTCTCGTGATGAGTTAAAACACGACCTGGTCTTTCTGATACAGAAAGTCTTTTTTTGAAATGTTTGTTAAGTAGAAGAAGAATCCACCAAGGACGGAAAGGGTATGGCTTTGAACGAAACGAGTAGTTGTATTAATAGCAATTCTCCCTAGAACATTCTACCATTTGGAAGAGGCCTTCATATGACAGAAGAGAATGTCTCTCCTTAAAATACTTAGTGCCAAACGCCAATACTGGAGGTCGATATTATTCACAGAGTCCGCGCGTAAGGACCTACAATTGATGTAATCAAGCTATTTTCTTATGCTCAATTTTTTGACGAAAATAAGGGTTCTACAGATAATGCAGATGCCAAGTCCATTATAACAGTATGAGTAACACGCCACATCTTAAAGGAATGGTCTACAAGAACAGGAAATGATATAAATGAATCACAACGAGGACAGTTGAGAGATTATCCCGATATACAACTATAAATAAGAGGTAAGTACGAACCTGCTCTCGATGAAGGTCTTGATGGATGGTCAATTACTTTAGACAAAGAAGGTATGCTTTGCTACACAATTGGATATATATCTATATAATTTAAAATTGAGACATAATCGTTGAGACTAATGCATTATTGGTTCTACTGTGAACCGGACAGAATTTCGTCAATTAAATGACATAACGAAATTCCAAGGCACCGATTTCTCTAATTCTTGTGTGCTTTACATTGTGAAATGTGTGGATGGTAGGTAAACATATGACCTGGAGAGGCAGATGGAACTGTCCGGTATTGTATAAACAACAAGTTGTACGTTGGGCTCAGGAATACCAGAGATTACGGTTCTTTTTCGATCGGCATCCTTTTCGATTGTTTCCGGATGTTGAGTATGAATATTCAGCTTCTAAATGGACCAAAGAGGGCTGTAGAGATGACCTTCTTCTATCTCTTGACAATTTAAAGCTAAGGACTGAGCAGAGTTTAACTTTAAGGGTTGAGTTGTTTTTGCTGGAGACCACTCATAATTCCACCATATGATTTCAAAGCGGTCGGTGAACAGTTGGCTGTTCACGAGCTTAAGCACAATACCACAGGTCTGTCCCTTTTGTTTCCTATTAGAGTGAGAATTCATTAAAACTGATGCATTCTGAAAGGAAATGCTTTTCCCACTGCACAACTTTACAATATTAGGATTTCAGAGATGCTTGAATAAAAATCTTGACGAAGATGGAGATGAGTCTTTTTATTCACCAACTTATCACCTTAGTATAGTGAGATATGAAAAGTATGACCTCATGTATACATAAGTGTACAGATCAAGGAAAAAAAGCTTTTCTCAAGAGGTTTCTGTATATCTCCTTTTTGAATACAAAAGATAAGAGACGAGGAAGAACCAGTGCAAGAGCGGAATTGAGTGTAAGACTTTTGGAGTATCGAACTAATCTCTTCCATAGTTATGAATGAATATTGATTGTAGTGTTCTTTTGAAATATAAGGTTGATGGGAAGGATATTGTTTCCTCCGTAAGAGCGAGCCTTCAACTCCTCTCAAGAAAGATCGAGGTGTAGATAGGAGAAGCTTATCAACGGCTATCGATCTTGATGATCTGGTATTAAGCTTGCAACACGGAGGAAATGAATCCTCTTAAAAAAGTCAACTCCAAGTTCCTTAAGTTCCTTCAAGTTAGCACGAACCTTTAAAATGAAAGACCGGACAGGTTCCAACTGT
The DNA here is from genome assembly GCA_015478945.1 of Trachelipus rathkii. Taxonomy (NCBI): domain Eukaryota; kingdom Metazoa; phylum Arthropoda; class Malacostraca; order Isopoda; family Trachelipodidae; genus Trachelipus; species Trachelipus rathkii. Next base: position 22,791 of record JABUQX010090981.1, read on the forward strand.
CTTCCGTCAAGAGGCGGAGCCGAATCTAACTCATGTAAAATAGAGTCAATAATGAATGCTTTATCTAGATAATGTTCCTTTAAGATGGTTAAGGCAACATCATAATTGTCATCCGTGCCTGACAAGAACTCAATGTCCTTCAGAGCATATCCCTTCCAATGTGATTTTTTGAGAATATTTGAAGTTTGATGTGCCTTGTCATTGAAAAGGGCCGGTAGAGTAGCTCTCCCATCGTCATCGCGCTCCTAGGGCATATACTGTCTAATTGAATTTGACAGGTAATTACTTTAAGGATTTGTTGAGTAGAAAGAGCGGGAATTAGAGATTTATAGCCATTATAGGTATATTTTCATTTCATCAACGGTTTGAAAAGAAAATCTCACACAGTCTTTAATAGGCCAATAGTGGCAGTTATATCTTTAAACAAACTCCGTAGGAAGAGTAATAATTGACCATTGAGCCATATATACTCCTTTAGAGTTTGACTTTCTTCTGTGGAAGAACTCCTTAATTAATTTTTAGGCAGGTGGCTATTCCTAGACGACTGTGTGTTTTTTTGCGTACATTTGGGCCAGAATATAATAAACTTCACTACTTATTAGGTCTAATATCTTCAAACCTATAGTGGGAAGCGGCTTTAGCCCATCTTAATTGTGTATTGTAGAGCGGTAATCATGAAGTAAGGCTGTATAAGGTTTCTACGTTCGGGCAAACGTATTGGCTTTTGAAGTCAAGCCTTGGTATCCGATCGTTTATTATAGGTAGTTTCAGCCCTCACAATATAACAATTAAAAGAAAGTTTTCAATAAATAGTTTTTGTAAAGAGAGTATTAGCATTTATATGTTCTGACGTGTGAACTTCATCTTATATTCCCATAGTCTCAATAATTTGGACTCCTAAGGGTAATCTGTTGTCACTACTTTGGCTACAAATGGTACGTTTTGAAGTTATTACAAACAAGCGTGGATTCTGTACTTTGCAGTAAAGGAAAAACTCGGTGTTAAAACACGTTGAACCATTTGAGCTAGTCCTCATCACCTTCCTCTTCTATTTGGGAAATATGTGGGTTAGCATATTTAACAGACGCAGATCAGATCGAAGGCATAGTTTTATAGGCTTCTTAATTATTGATTTGCTCGCCCTTTATATTTATAACACTGTGTATATTAGACAAGGACCAAAGAGGTCTTTAAGAAAGGGATCCTTGAACATGTGAGAGCGTTGCTATATTATATTTTTCAAACTCTCACTGAATAAGAATCTTGTATAGCCATTTACGATGCATACTATGAACGATCTTTTGAAAATCAGCAGCCTCTTTCAGATCTAAGTCTTGAATGATGTCCATATTGATAGTAGAAAGAACAAATCGAGAAAGAATGGAACGAATGAGAAATACACTAGTGCGCAGTAACTATGTCAAAAAACAACCAGTATCTCTGTGAGATGCATTGTAAGAAGACCTCTTTTAAACATAGCTTATACATTTCTTTGGTTGATTAGACACATATGTTTACTAATGGTTGCGCATTAAATCTAGTTCAGTTTTGCAGGAAGACCACCTACTTGCGCATAGGTTAGTTCTATTGAACCTAGGTATCGTATGAAAGACTCAAGTCATTCATCGAGCAGCAATAGGGCATATAGTTCAAAAAAACAAGAGCGATTCTGTGCCAAATAGACTATGATCAGAAAAAATAAAAACACTTCGCGCATAAGGGGCTATGTCAGTAATTTTAAACCAAAAATCAACTGCTGACAGAATTTCAACTGGTACTATCAGTCTGAAATAAATTTTAAAATCTCATGGGCGCATAGACTTATGTCGAAAAAAAATAAACACTGCGCGCATATAGACTATGTCGGGAATAAATAAAACTCCCTCTATGGCGCACATAGACTATGTGGCGAATGAAATTATATTTACACGCCTTTAGTCGCATTAGACTTATTTGTTTGAAAAAATAAAAAAGCAATGCGCATAAGCACTACATTAAAATACTGACTAGTCTCGTTATATGAAATTAACACTGTACGCATTTGTTTAAGGGGACTACATGGTCGAAAAATAAACTCACTGCGCAAATAGACTCATGTCGAAAAATAAACCCTGCGCATAGGTTCGAGGCTTTACTATGTTTGAAAGAACCAATGGCATTATCTCGCGCTATAGGGATCTTTATGTTTGCCAAGCAGTTCTGCGCACAGGACTATTTTGTCGGGGAATAATCAAATCACCGCAAGGGCATAGAGCATTAACTTCTATTATGATAGCGAAATTAATTCTGTAAATGATCGTTTAAAAACGAACTTACGTCCTGCGTTTCTTATAAACCATGTCTCGAGAATATAACAATCACCCAGCGCGCAATATATGTGTCATTGATGTAAAAAAAATTATTCTAGACACTGCGCAATAGACACTACTCGTCGAATAAATAAAACTGCACAGGGAGACTATGTCGGTAAACACCAAAATATTACTGTGCTCAATAGACTATCGAGTCGAAAAACAGAACGAGCGTGGGCGCACAGTACTATGGTCGAGAAAGACAATCATCGCGACAATTATTGCTTATGTCGTAAAGACCAAAAGACATTGCGCACTCATTACTTATTAATGTCAGAAAAATAAACCAATGCGCATAGGACCTATGTCGTTAATAAATCCTAGGATACACTGCTGCGCACTAGGACTTATGTCGAAAATAAACCCATTGCTGTTTCAAGCATATAGACTAATAGAATCGGGACAAAATAAACACTGCGGTCACGGAGGTAGCGACTTATTTACGGAAATAATTACAGCTCTCTTTACTGACGCATTGTAGACTGATTGTCGAAAAATAAACCACTTTTAACATAGCGCAAGTAAGACTATGATGAAAATAAAACCGCAAATTGCGCAAGTAGTGGAGCATATGTCGGAAAAATTTAATTACATCTGACGCACATTCTAGGACTTATGCTCGAAATTAATAACACCACTGGCGTCTATTAGCGACTTATGTCGAGATTAAAATTATAAACACCGTTGGCATAGGCTATATCAAAATAACAAACACTGCTCACAGGGTTATTTATTTACGTGATGTTGCAAGACCAGAGCACTGCGTCCTATATCGAAGTTTATATCGCGAAAACAATGCATCTCGGATCTGGCATTAGGCTTATTGGTCTATAGATCGTACAATAATACATATGTCAAAAAACACTATACTTAACTCGTCGTCACTAGGTGAAACTATGTCTGGTGAATACAATATACTAAAGCCGTAGGCGCATTCGAAGCCTGTACGAAAAACAATCACAGCGGCATAGCTATGAGGTATATCGTTTTAAGGTTATAACAAAGAAATCTAAAGTTGAAAAAATTACATTCATACCTAAGATCACTTTCATGTAATAATTCGGACTCCTAGGTAATTAAGGCAGGTTTTTTGAAGTATTTTCTTTGAAGAACTCTAAAATACTTACATTCTGGTGTGCAATAAAGCGGTGTCGAGCTTAGGTATATCGTTTTTAAGTGTTATAACAAAGAATCTAAAGTTGAAAAATTAGCAATCATAGTAAATCATTTTCATGTAATAATTTGGACTCCTAGATAATTTAGGCCGGTTTTTCAGGTTTTCTTTCTTTGAAGGAACTCTAAAATACTCACATTTGGTTGCTAGCAATTAAAAGCGTCGTCGATCTTAGGTATTACGGTTTTTAAGTGTATATAACAAAGAAATATAAAGTTTAAAAAATTA
>JABUQX010090982.1:0-12500 GCA_015478945.1 Trachelipus rathkii
ATAACATATAAATAATATTTTAATATATATATATTATTTCTACACTTATATTTTATTTACAAACAATATCTAATAGTATATTAGATATTGATATAAAGTACTATATATGATATAATAAAAATTCATGTATATGACGCATATATATAATATATATATATTAAGTATAAAATATCATAATATTATCCTAATAATAAATTCTAAAAAGAAAATATATACAATATTATATATGCAATTATTTACTCATATACCTATAAGATACCAATAAACATATCTTAGTAAAGTAATAAAATAAAAATAAACACGAAATAAAAAAGAATATATATAATCACATCTTGTATATATATATATAGAAAAAATGATTATCAGAAAGTGAAAGGAAACATATATATAAAGGATATAATATACATTATATATGAGCAAAACAGTTTTATAGTGGTGCTCTATATATGAAATGAAGGTATTATATTATAAGACGATATTTATATTATTTTAAAATTAATTTGCATATATAGTTATATATATATATATATATTACTGCATATTTTGTAAGTCACAATTAATATAAACTCATTAGAGAACTTATATTGATATTATTATTGGTAGTCAATATAAGTAATTATATCTAAGCATTTTCGTTAGCACTAATTGAGAATTTTATATCATTATATAACCTCACTTTAATTATACTATAACATATGAGTGATGTTTAAACTAAAAACATTATCCATAAATATCAGTAATTATTATGTGGGTAATTTCTAATATAAAAAAGAGTTAACTGTACAATTAGTAATATACGTATTAGTAGTAAGTATATTATTATAGTATTAATATAGTAAATTATATAGCTATAGAATTATGATTATAATATATCATATATATATATATATGAATAATAATAAATAGAGTAAGTTAAGAAATATTTAAATTATTACATAGAGTATAAAATTATTCATTACATATATATATAATATAAGCTGCTTATATTATTATTATATTACTATATTATATCATTATCACTATCATTATACCTATTTCAAATAAATAAATATCACTAATATTATTATAAGACATACTATATATATATATATATATAATATAATATAAGATACATATTAGACATTAAAATAATATATATAATATATATAATATAATTATAATAAGTTGTATATATATATATACTTATGAAGATATTTATAATTATATTAGAGCTTATTATATATATATAAATTATTAACAAAAATATATTAATTATAGAATCATATTATTAAATAATAATAATTATAAATATAGATAAACATGATAATCAATAATAAATCAATTATATATATATAAAATAATATAAATAAGCTAGACTATAATAGTATATATAAATAAATATGAATGTCAATAAATACATGAAAATAATATATAAATAGCTATATATTATTATCATAATGAAATATATATATATACTAAATAATAAAATATAAAAATCTCATATATAATAATAATAATATATATATATAAATAATAGGCTATATACATACTATATATATATATATATAATATACCAGTATATATATAATATATTATACATATATATAATCTATAGTATAGTTATATATTACAGTAAAGTTTACTATCATGAGCTTGAATGATGATGGTTCCATTCAAATTCTTAGCAGAAGGAAACGAAGTACCCATCACAACATCGCGAACAAAGAATTTAGTCAATTTTTAATGGAAACTTAAATTGAAAGCACATTCCAATATCGCGTATTATATAACAGCTAGCAGCTCATATTTTTTTACAAACAGACAAATCAAGTAATAAACTGAATATAAAAGTAATAAATATGAAACATCGTAATTATTTATAACTAAATCCCACACCATTTGGGATACAGACCGACCAAGATGAAAAGTTTTTGGAAAGGTTTGTTTAAAGCATTGGAATAGAAGAAGCACTTCTCTCTAGCGAGTGAGTGAAGATAATAGGTATATACGCGCAAGCTTATCTAGTGCTGGTCTGTCAGAGGCTATACAACATAGTCGCCGAGAGGTAAAGAGTCGTTTGAGGCTACAACGCGTTTTCATTAGTCTCTGTTTTGAGTCAATATTTTTAAGTGAAACTAAGACGAATTAAATAATCTGTATAAGAGATGATCAAAGTTAGAATAAAATTATTAATTAGTTTACTAATCATTATAATTAATGTTAATTAATTAATAGATGATTTTATTTCTTGCAATAATAAATAATCATAAAGAGAACATATCTTAAATATGGATATTTAGGTATAAGAAGAAAAAAAGCTGCTACCCCGTCAGGCGGCCCATCAGTAGTAAGCGAATGGGATTCACCGTAGTAAACGAGACTATTGGCCATCTATACTATGTGCACAATATACATAGTATATATTTTTCGAGAGTCTGTGGTAGATGATATATTTAATAAACTATACTTAAAACTCATTAATGCATTATATATATATATGAGAGATATATACTCTAGATATGTCATAGTACTGATATATGTATTATATAATATATTATTTAATATAAGGTAAAATATATATAATATATATTTAAAGTATTTTATGTTAAAATCGTATATATAATATATATCATATATATATATATTGGCTACTAATAATAATATATCATAAATATTAATTATATATATTCATTATAACTTCAGAAAATATAAAAATAATTAAATATATAAAGAATTATAATATATATATTAAAAATCTATGAATTTTCTACTAATATATAATAAAATAGTATAATAATACAATATGTGCAGTATAGAATTCAATAATATTTTATTTTTTTTGTATTTAACACCATAACGTAACTAATAATATAAATATGAGGTTCTATAGTGTCCTCATTCAAAAACTATAGATAGGTGTACATAATAAATCAATATATTATTCTTATAATAAGATATATCAGAAAAAATTATTAATTAATCTTGTATTACTCAAAGTGCTTCATTACTTCCCAAGTTCCGGGATTTTTGGCCACCACAAAACATACTTTGTTCCCTGCGCACACCCCATGAATAAATATTACTGAACATTGGGTCCAGACTGTGAACTACTTTTCTGAAGATAGGGTTTGCGAACTCCAGGATCGGTTTGAGTAGATGTTTCTACACGTTATGTGGAGTCTTACACTCCTTAGTTTTTGAGCCCTCTTTGACCCCCCTTTGATGGTCTTAGCCCTTTTGATGTTTGTCCTTGTTATTTTTCGGTCTTTGTCTTGATTTTCCGTGCCTTGATACGTATCAAGTCTCGAAATTGACCTTTCACAAAAGGTTCGTGAGCGCGAGTATAAATAGTTGAGATGAATATAATTATTTGAAGTTTATTACGTTATTTAGATACTCGCACGACAAGCTAACCTGTTGTATCTATATAACTTCCCTCTGCTCCGTGTTGAACTATGAAACAATGAAAAGTTAATTGAGTACCTTGAACTGCTGCATGCTAACTTGAAATTCCTCTAATGTATCTATCCTAACTTGAACGCATGTAAGGGTTCACTTCTCAATATATATATAATGTAGGTATACATATTGCCGATATAAAAATGCCAATTAGTTACGTGGGGTATAAATAACACCTGCTGTAGGTATCGTCTTTCCTAACTTGAGCTCATATATGGTCACCTTTGCCTCCCCCTGTAATTAACCGATAGCGGGAGTTACAGTCGTACTACATCTAACCACTACACAAATAGGACACACACACACTCACGAGCGTGTTAACCGCTTTCCATGGGGCATCTTCTCATGGAAACTTGCCCACCGTTCCTCTTATCTGGCCATGAGCTCTTAGCGTAACCTATAATGACTCAAGACTTTACCCGGCCCTTACTGCTCCAGGCCGAGCGCTTTTGGTTCGTCATGAACTCCTCTCAATAATAATTAAACCGTTCTAGTATCTCTCAAAAAGTATAACTGCGAGCTATTCTGAGCTATATCCCTACTTCCTACGGTTGGGAAGTACAAACGCGTATGTTCATCCCACAAGACCCTCCGTCACGCTCAATGAGCGCGAGAAGAGCACAAGTGTAAGTAGGCGTTTTATTCTATATGTCTATATATTCTATTCCTAACAAAATTCTGTAAAATATAATATAGATATTAAATAAGAGATAGTTCCTCATTTCAAAAGTTTATATATAACATATAACATATAATACATATGGAACATAGTATAACTTATAACATATTATTAACTGATAATATAAAATACTCTAATAATAAGTTTAGTATGAGTAATAGTACTTAATAGAATAAAGTATTAATATAATTATTATTATAATTTAAGGGAGTATTTTTATTTTAAAATTATATAAGTAGAGTTGATAATTATTTTCTATTATATATATAAGATTGATCCTTACACTCTGTATTTAAATATAACTAGTGAAAATAATTATAATATAATTTTTAAATATACTATACAGTCTAATATTATAATATATTTTGGATATCCTTGTATATATAATATATATAGAAAATATGAGAAATAATTTGGTGATATAGTACCTCACTTAAAATCACACCGATACACCTAACAGCAACCAGTACACATATATCAAAAAGACACAAAACACAGCACCGATTACGAGTATTTTCATTATCATCAAATACGTAGACACATATTACACAATACTCTATTATATATATGGTCACTCACACTTCTCTCATTCCTCTTTTTCTCTCTAATCCCGTCTTATTGATACTATTACCACCCATCACCTCCTATGATTTATAACACCACTTTCACTATGCTCCCACACCTATACCTACCACTACACAACGAGCAACAAGCGTATATAAACTAATACACCCACATCAAGAACTCGAAAGCGTCCACGATGAGTATCCTTACATAAATTATATCCCACACAAATAAAGACACTTTACACTCACTCATTGAGATATCTTTCTAAAAGGTTGATAAGCCTTTTATATTATTCAACTTACTTTACTCATTACCACACACACTATACACCACACACACACACACAGCACTTATATCTTACCGAAATGTCGTCGAGGGTGTCAATCATGTTGGAAAGCTGACCAAGATGTAACTGACTATCAGCTTTCGATAGCACCATCTGATCTTTGAGAATGAGCATCAACGTAATTATGCCCTCTCATTGCTTTTGATGTTCCTTTCAGCAAATTCAGATTTTTCCTCTGAGCTTATATTGATAGCTCAACTTGTATGTATCACTTTGAGAAAGGCACCTCTTGTTGATGCATCTAGTCTATATTATTCGCATGGTTCAGTACATTTTGATATCAGATTTATTGATGGTTCAGTACATTTTGATGAACTGCTATAATGATTTAATTCTAGATTGTTGTATAACTCTATTTTATAATCTCGGTCCTTAAAGGTAATCATCTTTCGATGTACCATTGTTAGCAAATTAATGGTTCACTCAAAATTTTTCCCGAAATCACCAGTATAAGCCGAGTGGTACATATAGGGAGTTAGTCCATACTATAATAAGATTCACCTATTGGTATATAGAGGTAACCTAGTCACGACAATCAGAATAGTGACCAGGTAGAGTGCCAAGGTAAATAAATGTCGCTGAATGGAAGCACACATGTAAATGTAGGTTAGCTAAGTGAGTGTTTGACTCAAAACATACGATAAACAAAGGTACATGTAGCCAATAGTTAGTGTATTAAAATTTATTGTTTAGAGCAGTGACCTCCACAATTATAGTGCATGGAGAGGCGGATAGAGTGCAACTTTTGTTTATACAAACCTTTCTAGCCTCCTCTTTAACACAAATAAAGCGTCCTAGAGAGCCTAAAAATAAGGATGCCGTCGTCTTCTACCACTAAAAATCTAGGTTATAGGTATGAGGAATCGATTGGGTGTATACTATACCAGTTCTAGGTAAAAAACAGCTATATTAGACAAGTGGAAATAATTGCTTCTAGAATAAGTTAATAGAACTATATTCCTGACCCCTGCTCTTAATCCTCCCCTGATCAGAGACCCATAAGAGACCCTATATAATCTTTAGAGTGTCTACCCGTAATGGTTCTATTTGTAACGGGAGTGTTTTTCCAAAATTCGAGAAGATGGCTGTTATATGTTCTAATAAAGTTTGAACTTTGGTCCCCGGGTTAGAAAAAAATGTAGTCACTCTTCCTACTATGGTGTGAGACACTTTTTACTTTTGGATAATTCGTAAACTCTATTGACCATTAGAACGCCTAATAATGTACCGGCCATCCTCCCCTGGAGTTTCGGACGAGAACCCGTTTAGAAAACTGTTTGTTTGCCTATCTTAATTACATCCTAATGATTCATAAGGTAAAATGGCAATTCGATTGGTGTCATATTATAAATTGTCTTAGATTGCCTTAACTCGTTCCATCCGAAACAACCAACCGATGCAGATTCTTGCAAGCCCGACACTCGACTAATCCCCCGAGTAAAAAAAAACTTTACGAATTAGTTTTTATCTAGGATTGTTTGGTGGTTATATTTAGCGACAGTTCACCACGGATGTATCAACAGGTTTTGCAACAGTCTCTACATTTCTCTGTTAGCCCTGATCCAGGTCAACGCTCATGCACCTTCTTACGTTTTTCGCCGACCGATCGTTCCCAACTTGTCCGCTCCGCGTTCCGCTTCCACAGTCCCACATGTCGTGCAAAAAACAGCTAGTGCGACAGAGTATGTACCAAATGTAAGAACAATGGAAGTGCGAAAACACCGCTTACCATTTTACATTCTGTACATGAGCACGCAATATGAGAGCAAGTTGCATCGTTGTAGATTTCAAGCTTGTCAAGCTTTCGAAAGAATTTTTTTTAATATACCCATATAATCTATCATTTCTTATTTCATGCTTAAACATTTTTTATTAAAAACATATAAATTTACAGACTTAAAGCAGTAAAAGTAATGAAGATTAACAATCAATGCCTAGCAACGAGGGGAATAGTAAGTGCTTTGAGGTTTTGAGCACTGAGCTTATCTGGAGTGTATATCACTGGAGCTTATTATTGCTTTACAAGTCTGCTTTATACATCATAATACCTTTTATTAACATTACTTCGTTTTCTTATATTTTTTTATTTTTGCTTTAAATAAAACTTCTACAGTTTAACTCGTGAGCTCCAATTAAATTTGTATACGTCTCAGCATAAAAAAATACAAATTCAGATTTGGCCTGTCATAATTTATATAGATATAAATATTAAATAATGTATTTTAACTAAACAATATGTAGAATTTTACTTAAACACTAATATTAACAACTTTAAATCACCAGGCTTAAAACACGTAAAACAGTAAAATCAATAGCGTAGTTATTAGATTATAGTATATAAAGGGATATATATGTAAGGGATTAGAGGGTGAGATATTAATGTTATAAATAATACTGCATTACTGCTTTAATTCTGAGCTTTTACTTATTACTTTTAGCAATTACATATATGTATAATATATTTAGTTAAAATTCTAAAAAATTTCAGTCATTTTAAGAAAACTATTAACTTAATTTTTTAAAAAAGTTACATTTTTGTTACTAATTTTATTACTTTTTTATTTATTATATTATTATTTATTAGGTTCATATAACTATCTTGTTATTTAGTATATTTCTTATCTATTTAATTTTTTATTTGAAAAAATATATTTTCTCCTTATTAATTAATTATTATTTATTTATTTATTATATTATTAATGTTATATATTATATTATCTTAATTAAATTATATTATTAATATTTAATAATATTATTCTATTATCATTATCATATAATAAATTATTACTATAATATATATATTATTATTAGTTACTAAGGAATATATTATTATTATTAAATTTATAATATTAAAATTATTTCAAAAATATTATATAATTATTATATGAGCTATATTAATTTTATTAATATATATATTTTTATTACTGTTCAATATTACTGAAAAATTATTTTTATTATTAAACTCACTATTTGATTATTCTTTTTTAGTTTGATTTTATTATTAGTTGTTGTATTATATTTTCAATATTAATATTTTGTATTTATATTAATTATTTTGTTATCTTTCATTATTTTATCTATTATGTTAACAAGGAATGTATTTTTTGGTGTTATTTTATTTTTCTTACTTTCTATTTTCATATTATCTATGTTGTTATCCGTTTTTATTATTTTTTATTTTATTCTTATTATTTTTTTTATTTTTAATTTATTAATTATTCAATATCACAAGAAAATAAAATATATATTAATGTTAATTATATATTATTGATGAATTTTATTTGAGTTTTTTTTTATGATTAATTTTTTATTAGTTTATTATTAATTGATTATCATTATTATTATTTATATATTATTTGACATTATAATTATATACAATTATAAAATTATTATATTATTATTATATTAATATTCTTATTATTAATTTAATATATTTATTAATTTATAAGAATGAAATGTTTTTAATTAATGATAAAAAAATAAATTATTGTAAAATAGAAAAATAAGATATAATGATAATTATAAATTATTTTATTACTAATTAATTGACTTTATTATTATTATTATTATATATTATTAATCATGAGTCTCATTAGTTTAGTCACATTTATTGATTCCATATCAGTTATTAGTTTTATAGTAAAAATTATGTAAATATTATAATATACAGGATTATTATTATATATTCTGATTTGGGTGTCTTTATTATTATTTGATTGATCGTCTATGTTTTTATCTTTTTATTTTTAAACTTATTTCTCACAACACAAACTACACACACACAACCAAGTCACATCATAACATCACGAGAGCGAGCGAGCACACAAACGTATCCACCCACACACACCACACACACACTATATATATGTTATGGAAAGAAATGTTGTTTTTAAAAATTCATATACCAAAAATGATACTTAAAAATGACTTTACTCAAACCTCACACATCAACACACACAACACACACCACACACAACATGCACTTAAACTTCATATATTTATTAACATCTATTAAATTTGTTTAGTTTCATTATTTTAATATTTTTATTTTTTTTGTTATTTAAAAAATACTTTTTTATTTATTAAATTTTATAAAATAAAATTGTTATATATGTCATAAGTTAGGACAACGAAAGCTGCCTGATTAATAAATATATATATAGTCATATATTTTTTTTTTAACCTAATATAATAGTCATATTCGAAATTTTTATTAAAAAAGTATTACTTACAGAGCTAATTATTGACATTAAAGTAAATACATGTAAAATCTAATAGCGTAATATTTGCCTAGAACAAAAGGAAATAGTCATGTCCTTTATTCATTGTTCCTCCAATTCGTAGCTCCTATACTGTCAATTTTACTAAATCATATTTTAATAAATTAATATAATTTATAGTATACCTATTTTATTAATAAAACTATATAAATTATGTTTTTTTAAATTAATCATTGTTACATTTATATTATAATCACTCTACTGTTAACTAAAAATTTATTTGAAAGTTTTTTAACATATAGCGCGGGATTTTGTCTGTGCTATTTAATATCACCCCCATACCACATAATCAATTATCTAACTGGCTTCATGCTATTATAAAGTCGATCTATGTACACAAGAAGTTGAAATAATCACCAAACTAATCGAAACACACACACACACAGCACACACACCAAAAGTCAAGTACATCACACGCACACACACACTACACACATCACACACACACATACTCACTTACTTATTATATAATATTAAAAATATTTCCACTGTTTAAACATATCCAACAATAAGTTTATATTTATGAGTTATATAACATAACATATATATTTATTAAAACCATTTTATGTTTAATTAAACAAGTACATTAATATTATTATTTTTATTATAACATTCAATATTATGTAATAAAATTAATTTATCAAATGAATTTTCTTAAAACTTCTATATATGTGTGTAGCTAAACTTTGAACAAAAATTTTCTTTCATGATAAAATTTGATACCTTTTGTTATTAAAATATTTTATATTATTATAAAAGTATTAATATTATATTCATTAATATTAAATTTTTAAATGAAATTGTTATTAAAAACATTAATATTTTAGCATATACTAATAAAAGAGCAATTCATAAACAGCTAAATTCATGATTTTAATGAGTAATGACCTTAGATAGCAACCCTCTACATAAAGCTATAAAAAAATAACGTAAAAAAACAGTTTGTTCTATTGACTTACAGCTTTACATCATCTTTAAAATACACTATTTTGAAATAGCGTAAAAGAAGTTCCCCACTCTTAACATAACAGTTTTTTTTTATATGTAAGGTTGTTAAATAGTTAAATTTTCGATATCGAGAATTATTGTACATTTTATATACATAATTATTATTAATTCATTCATAAGTTAACTTAAAAATTGAACACATATAACATATGAAAATTAGTATTCTAACATAATTTATTCACTCCAATTATTATATTATTGAGATAAAGTAATTATTTTCTATTATTAGTTTATAACTCGGCTCAATATCTTCATCAAATTTTTGACTAAATAATAACACACATGCTACGGGAGTAATATATACATTAACGATAACGCACGAGCACTTCTCTTATCAAAGAATAGCGAAACATGACCTCATTCTGGAAATGTTGTTGTTTGGTTGACTATCTAATTATCCATATACTGATAATAGTAACACCTAAAATCTTACGGCCCTAGATAACTCACTGTCTTATCTTTATAGCCATTAAAATCATTATTTCAAAAAAATATAATGATCTTATAAGCCTTAAATACCAAGGTCAAAAAGGTAATATCCAGCTCTTTCACCATAAGTGTTTTACATATGTATTATTTTTAAAATATATTTTCAAACGTTGACCTATTTCTATTAGTAAATATATGTTGAAAGAGTAAACTACTTTTAAAGGCCTTAAATTTAGCGAATAAACCTTTTGTAACCAAAATTAATATTCAATATCAAGAAACATCCAGGGCTGATATGCTAAGCCTAACCATCCCGAAAAGGTTAAAGCAAGAAATTAAACATTAGATCACAAGAATCGAAATAATGTATAATAAAATCATTTTATAATATGACAAAACAAATATTGCACCAAACCATCTTCATGCCATAGAGACCTACTTAGCTAGGTAAGAAGGAAATGGCTTCCTTCTTGTGAGTGGACGGAGTATTCCTTATCTCTATGATGAGACCCAGAGCCCGCCATCACGTGAATCCGTCGACGAATTTTATTTCTCACCTGCGTCTATTCTTATTGGTTATTTTTTATAGAGTCTGGGTAGAGAGAATAAAGAGGATAATTGTATACAGGATCTCATAAGTAGACAATAATATATATTTTCGAATATATGAATAGAAATTGATATGAACTAGTTGCTTATCTATAAACGTCTATATATTGATGCAGCCCGCCTCCTTTATGCAAGTGTTTTAAGTAATCCTGATGTAAAAATCAATACTCATGTATCTGAAATCCATAACTCGTTTGCCCGCTGTTAGCATCGCGCCCGAGTGACACAAGTTCTCTGATTTGTAAAATGAAGAGTGTTTTTATCTTATTCTCCTTATTCACTAAGGAATGCTATATCATATCAGCAAGCGTGTAGATAAGCCTCAAGTATACAACGATCATTAATTAAAAAAAATGAAGAATGAGAGGGAAATTCAAGAAATCGCCCCAGGAAGTAGGTTTCAATTTCTTTATTATAAAAGTAACAAACCCAATGATTTGAATATTTAATTTTTAAACACGATTTTGATGCTAACACCATAGCCCCTTATTTCAATATATTCAAAACTATTCATGAGAGTGGACCATACGGTCTGTAATTCTTTCTATGTATGTACATACTGTATGAATGGATAATTAGCTAAATGATATTAGCCTGTATTTTATATTTGTCCTGAAACGTAGTTTATGAGGTACTAAAGATTACTTTAAACCAACTCAGACATTTAATATACTAAGAATATTTTAACGTAGACTGAAGAAACCAACGATAGAGCAACTTTTATCCTACCACTATTGCCATTTATTATAAATTCCAAGATCAAAACATAATATGTTAATATTTGGAAGATAATAGCATTAATGGGAGAGAAATTAATAAAACAGAGACTCGTTAGTTTAACCTCACTCATAGTGAGAGATCTCTCTATAGACTTACACGCCAGCTGAAATATATGATCAGAGGGGTATGTAGGAGAACGTCTAATGCACACGAGGAAGAGAGCGCATATAATACCTGTTGTACATATATATAACGACTATCGACCCTAATCTCATAACGTACATTTATACCCAGCTGATTATATATCCACTCACCTCCCGCAAAACACTATCGGCATTTTAAGAAATATCACTGGTCGATAGATCTTCCGCTATCTATTAACCATTGAGATAATTCCGTACTTTCCTATAAGTCTCTATATAGA
>JABUQX010090982.1:15000-40857 GCA_015478945.1 Trachelipus rathkii
AATAGTTGAAAGCAGCCTGTAGCCAATCAAACACCAGTATTTACAGTTGAATGCTTGGGTTCGGACAATGTTGGCGACTCATTTGACAGAGTCCATCTTTTTATCTAGACCAGGCCTGAAAGCGACGCGCTTTAACTGGAGCGAACGTCATTATCGGCCAATTTCTTGGAAACATGCTCTTCCTAATTCTTATGGAGAGACCCGTCCCGATTAGCAAGTTAAGAATCGAGAAATAGTAATTTTGCAATCGTGCACAAGACGGCGTTACATTCCAGCCTCATTTTCAGTTAGTTGCTCTTAACTAATTTTGAAATAACAGACTGTATATACCACATAAGGGGGTGCCGTTGGTAGGTCGAGGAGAGTTACACAACTTGGCCTCCGGCGGTCTCACAGACCATAATGCTTGGGAAATTATCTTCTTGTTGGCTCACCTGAAACATATTGGGTTATATCGCAAGCGTGAAACAGTCCCGAAGAATTAAGGCTCGCATAATCGCATCTTGGGACACAATTCGGCACACGCACGGTATATTTGAACGTGTCCGCCAATCATGCGTGCAAGAATATGAGGCCTGTATTGGCCGGTGGGGGGTGTCATCTTTCAACATTGTTAATATACCTTAGTGCACCATTGCTTTGCATCTATTCTGTTTTGTATATTTTTCTTCTGTGCAGTAATGTATTATATCTTATAATATTAAATAAATTGAATTGAATTTTTTGTTTAATATTACACCTTTCCAATTTAGTGTTTACTGGTTGTATTTATTGGGGTAACTATAAATGTTTAAAATAGGTTTTCATCACCCTTGTTCTTGGAAAAGGAGGGCGGTTTCGGTGAAATGTTATTGACACATATTATCTTATATTTATTTATGCAAGGAAATGCATACTGAATTTTTTCGGGCAATATAAACGATTCAGAGCAGCTCTGTTTCTATTTACTATATAATATAAATATATATATATATATATATGTATATATATAAATATTATATATGTATATATAATATATATTAATATAATATATATATTTATTATATATATATATATATATATATATTATAATATATATATATACGTATATATTATATATATATATAATGCTCATTGGTTCAATGAACAACCGTAACTAAAAAAAACTACGTTTTGTGGAGTTATTAGTACGGTCGTTTAACTGGCAACAATACAAAACGAGGCTTTGTTATGTCCTGACTCCTAACTATTTTGTTGATTACAGTTTTGACAACTCTCAAAATGTTCTTTAAATGACACAAAAGCGCAATGATTATTGCGAGGTATTTCGTATTTTGAAGCAAATCTAGCAACTCTATAGTATATAATATAAATTAAATATATAATAATATATATATATATATATATATATATTTTAATATATATTTATATATATAATATATATATATATATAGTGATATATTATCGATATATATAGATATATTATATTATTAGATATATATATACTCATTTACAACTAATTTTATAATTATTTAATACATTAGGAACAAGTAGTTACTTATAGAAATGTTATAACATCGCTAAAAGTTTTTTTTTTGAAATAAAAATTTAAAAAATTAATTATTTATTTATTTTTTCTATTTTTTTTCTTTCTTGATGTAGTGGTTCTGGGTTTTAAATATTTTTTCGACAAAACACTGTGTCGTGTATCCTAATTCCTCCAATATAGCGATGAGAGAGAGAGAGAGATTTATTAATATGTGCAAATTCCGATATAAATTTCTTTGAACAGTTCATTAACATAGAGAAATTGAAGTTTACAAAGTAAAAACACAATTAATTAAGTGGTGAATCCAATAAAGTTCAAAAAGAACAAATGTTTTTATATAATTTCCATCCTATGCAGGTTCTGTTGAATTTCGAGTAATACATGAGAATAGTAATAACTTAAATAGCGTTAGACAATAACGAATGGAACTTGTAGGGCGAAGGTTCATTGTTCGATTCTTGAAGAGAGTATAAATTAATTCCCATTAAAAATTAAAGCCTGTGACGTGTGAATTAAAAAAAATAATAATGTACAATAAAAATAAACGTTTCTGTATCACGAATTAAAAAAAAATATCACATTTAATTAAATGGTTGGGGTTAAAAGAGAATAAGGAAAAATCGTATCGCGAAGGTAAGGAAACCTCAGATGGTTGATGGTTTTGCATGAAAATATCGCTATATTCCACTTTTGTTTACTGCCAGCCATAGGTACTAAGATTTAAATAACGTATTTTGATCCCACTCTGTAAGTAGCTCGCCATTACTCCTATATCATTTTTAATACTTCAACAATATGTAAACCATGGGCATTCGTATAAGTAGGAGAACCTCAAATTATAATATAAACTATATATATATATAGTATAATATATGATATATTTAATAGTAGTATAAATATATATATTAAGTATTATATATGTTTATATATATATATATATATAATATATATATTATATATATATATATGAGCATATAATAGCTATAATATATATTTATACCCGGTATATTATATAATATACATTGGCTGAAAATTTTTCTTAAAATTTGAAAAAACAATTTACGTTAATACTAAAGAATCCTGACTATATAATATATTATATTATTAGTTTTAAATATACTATCTTTATATATATATATAATATATTATATATTATATATTATTATCTATAATATTATATAAGTTATATATTTTTTAGTATATATAATATATATTATATTATATATTATAAATTATATATAAATATATATATATAAGTTCGCCTGGCTGATGGTAAGCGGTGTAGCTGAGTACGAGATATATTATCATATATGTGTAGCTGCTCATAGCAAATATTAAGATTTGTGTAATTTTGAAATGTTTTTGTTGTGTTTCCAAATTTTGCAATAAATATAACATTTTTTTTTTTATTTTTTGTTTTATTACTTGTAATTCTATATTATTTATTGCTACTACTACTACAATTACTACTATCTTTAAGCATTTGCACCTTTGGACTATATTAAATGTCCTGTGCATCTGCCTTGCATCTACTTAATCCTAATTCATAACAAAAAAAACAGAAAAGTTTCGAGTGCGGCGCTTTTCCTCACTCCGTTTTTTTTTGAGTTTGCTTTTTATTTTCTATTCTGATTTTATTTTTCCTTTAAATTTCTTTGACTTACGAGATCGTGTTTATTTTCCAACAGTTTTCTCACGGATTTACAAGTCCAGGAGGAGCTGCTTGACTTTTCAGCGTAAGTCCTTTTATTTTAAGGCTCAGATGTTGGCTGTCTTTATTTGTTCTGCTTTCCTTTTATTATTATTATTTTTATTATTATTATTATTATTATTATATTATTATTATTATTATTATTATTATTTTTATTTATTATTATTATTATTTTTATTATTATTATTATTAATCTCTTCAAATGCTACTGACTTTGAGCATGCTGATAAGAATTCTTGCCAAATCATGGATGGTGGTTGGTCTAATTTTATTAATTCACATTATTATTTAATTGTTTCTTTGGGATCGCTTCTGTTTGGCGCTCCACGAAATTCGTAGTTGAAAATTTTGCACACTTATTTATTTTGACATTTAGATCACAAAACTCTTACATATTATTATTATTATTATTATTATTATTATTTTATTATTATTATTATTATTATTATTATTATTGTTTTGGAGGTGGGGAGAGCTATCTTGCTAGATCCTTGTTACGTAAAACTTTTGTAATATAATTTCTTTTTTGTTATTTAAACCTATAATAACCTATGACTTAGCCTAACCTGTCATTACCCCAATATAACCTACATTTCCCGTCACTTTGTCATTCCATCCCTTCTTCCCCTCTCTCTTCTCTCAGCGAATCTAATCCAACATTAACTAAAGACACAACGAAACCTATCACAACGAATGTTAAACATTACAAATATAAATATATATATACAAATATCATGTAACACTACAGATATAAGAACTATCATATATATAATACTATATAATATTTATATATAGTTATATAATAATATATATATATAGATATATATATCTACATATATATATTATATATATATATATATATAATATAATAATAATAATAAATAGCAGACCAATTCTCTGAACATTTTGGTGGAATACAATATAAAACCTCATTTTTGAATTTTGTTTTTTAATTTGATACAAACTATTTATGTGAAAGATTAACGGTTTATAAAATAAATATATTATAAATGAAATCCTTGTCAACGTTTCGGTAAACAGTAATTCCGCATCTTCAGACACACATGGTATTCAATATGGAAGAGCGAGGGGAGGTTCTTAGCCAGGATAAATTGAATTGGGTCATTAACAAAATAACTGTTTAAAGTCTATCCAAAAAAAATTATCGTTTCAAGTTTATCATAGAAAAGCGAGGGGAGGTCCTAAGCAAAGGCAAACTGAAATGGGTCGAACAAAATTATGTATACTTGTATACTTTCAATGCGTTCACATAAATACATTGTGTATAATATGTCTGAAATTTTTCATAGTTTTTTATTATCTTGCACAATAATGTTCAGCGCATGGTTCTGTTTATTTATTAAATACGAGATTCGCAAAGAAAAATAGCAACGTAATTTATTATATATATACGAACAATATATAAATAAAAAAAAATAATAAACATTTATATATATATATATATATATATATATATATATATATATATATATATATATATATATATATATATATATTATTAGGTAATATATGTGTAACATGTATAGCACAATAGAAAAAATATACATTTTTTTAATAATTAATGTAAATCAACATTCTTACTTATAATAATATATATATATATATATTATATATAATATATATATATATAATTCTCGGTGAGTTACAATTTTTAAATAGTCGATGCACACCGATACGGTTTTTTTTACAATTCGACCGCGCGTCCGGCGCTTCGGCGGACGTTTTTGTGTAGTCCCTTAATTAATAATTGTTTTTATAATAATAAAATTAAAATTTTATTACTCCTGATGCTCAGGAAAAGAGAGGCAAATACTATAATAAATTTCTATATATAATATTTGTTTTTCTGAAAAAAAACTATAAAATAATTAAAAATTATATATATTCATGAACTAGAACATTGGGAAGAACTTGAAGAAGTTACTGAATAATTAAAAATTACCATTTTGTAACTTTTATAATAATTAAGAAAAAAATGTGTTTGAAAATAAATGAAAAACCATTTTAAAAACTATTAATATATTATATTATATTATAATAATATATATATATATATATATATATATAATATTATAAATATTATATACTATATATATATATATTATATTATATATTTATAATATATATATATATATATAATATATAATATATATATAGTATATAATACTTTATATATATATATATATATATGATCCAAAGTTAAACTTTTAATGTAAAATTTTTTGATCGCAATTATCGGACTTCTTTTATTATTTATTTTATAACATAAATATTAACAAAAACTTATTAAAAGATAGTCTTTTAAAAAAATCAAAAATAGCCGAAATCAAATATGTAAGGTTTATATAATTAATTAAATGATAGGCAGCAAAACTTTTTATATTATATAAATAATTATATAATTTATATAATTAGTTAAATGATGGTCAGCAAAACTTTTTATTGAACCGGCTCTTTATATGAGAGCCAAGTAATTTTACGTGTGCTCTTCTTGGAATGTGGCACTGACTGTCCCTCCTCTCTCTCAGCCAGGCCCCAGCATAGAGCATAAAGCGGCTGAGAAGGGTCCTATTGGTCTTTTCAATTTAAACTCTGCGTCTCTACACCTTCGTAAACTTACAAAAAGTTATAAAATTAATATACAGAAGCAACCCAAGGATGCTTTCATATTTCTCTGGTGTGCGTGTTTTATTTGGAATACACCCTTGAGTCACACAAACTGTGTGAGGGCTATACCGCACAATTACTGAGTACTGAGAGTTAATATGGACTTATAATATAATATATTATATATATATATAATATATAATATATAATATATATACATTAATTATATATATATATATAATAATATTATATTATATATATATATTATATATCTATATATATATATATATTATATATAGTATATATAAAAGGAATACCATAGGGTAAACGCAAAGATGGCAGGAGTCGGGGACAGTCGGGGCTTACCGGTACAATTTCGGGATTGGCGTTCCGACTGCACCGTAACAGTTCTGCTCGACTCCCTAAATGGGGAAAAAGACTTATTGGTTTCATTGTAAAAGCTGTAGTAAAAAGCAATAAAAAAAAAGCGTTCTAAAAAATTATGGCTGTTGTTCCAAATATATATATTGTTTATTTACTGTAGGTGCTGCCGCGTTCTCTCTCTGGAGTTACATCTATTCACTTGGCGAACTGGAATAAAAAAAAACCTTAATGTTTGCCAGGGACGAACGGTTTTCAAGGGTTTATTATTGTAGAGAAAACTGAAAAGAAAGGATACCATCAAATTCCGATAGATTTGAAGAATAATTTTACTAATTACTGGAAGTTTAGTAAAAGTACATGTTTTCTAAATAGTTTAAATGTGTTTTTACTGCGTTTTCATATTGGCTTGAAGTCAACTAGCTGTGTGTCTTTTTATACAGTTGGGTTCTGCGCTACTATTACAAATTTTCCCTTGTAACCTCTCCCACGTCCAGGCAGGCTCCAGAGAACTCATAAGCCCAAAATAATAAACATATACACAGGCAATTATAAGTAGCCCATGCAGGCAATCCTGCTCCAGAGAACTCATAAGTCCAAAATGAAAAACGAAATACATAGGTAATTATAATTAATTACATGACAAAGAGAAAAAAAAGTCGAATGACTCCGTTGGACCCAATAAATTATGAACGTGTTGCAGAATCGTCAAAATAAAAACAAAGGTTATGACGTCATGGAAATTTCATTACCCTGTTTAGGGCACATTCACAATCCAGCTATGATGTATTTGGATTTTGAATATAAATTCTTTGTTTACTAATAACATCAAATCGGGATTAATAGATGTGAAAATCACATTTCATTTCGTAACAATGGCACTTAAGTTAAAAATAAATGAAAACAAATATAAAAATAAAAATATAAAACACATATATAATATAAGGTATGTAACATACATTATATATTTTTTAACAACTTTCCATATTACAACTGGAATATTTTCTTCTGAGACACAACTGCAATAAGATGAACAAATTCTGAAAAAGTCTCAGAACGCCCAACCTCTTAGGAGCTTGTTTTAAAAGACAAAGTGATGTGATCCTTTCGATTAAGATCACGTTCATTCCAGTGGCGTAACTAAGGTAAGCTGCGCCCCCCCCCCCGCAACTTATTTTGTGCGCCCCCTTTAGTCATGGACGGGGTGGATAGAGTTTTTGGAACTTGAATGACAAAAAAAGTTTTCTTGTTCATATCAAAGAAAAATCACATTAGCATTACAGAACCAGAGTGTATTACAATGAAAAAAAGGTTTATATAAAAATAAAAGAGATGCGCATTTTTAAAACCCTTTTACATTACTGTTATTGGTAAAGTAAAGCAAAAACTTACTAATAAACAATAAACATAAACATTGTCATTACTTTTTTAACATTGCATAATAGTCTTTCTAAGATGCTCCATTAATGACCCCTTTGCGTACCTCTGAATTGCATGACAAGTATCCCCACACTGAAACTTTCTCTCTGCAAGTTCAGTGGCGCTACGCCCTATCATAAACTCATATGCCAAGTACAGCCAATTCATTTAACCTTACGGTTGGTATTTTCATTTTCTCAATAACTTTTTATTAGTTTAATTTGAAAAAGATCTCTCAGCAGACGCTCAAGTAAGTGAGGGGGTGTTAAAACATTATAAAAGTTGTAGAACAAAGTCAACAATTATTATCATAAATAAGAAAATGAAGTAAAAAAACAATACCAAATATCCTGCCACTTATGATTATTTTTGTCATTTTTTTTATTTATTCACTTTCCACAACTTCCTGAAGCAGACAATTTTTTCCGTAACTAAAGAACTTGTCACGTCGTGTTTCATATTTTTTTGTAAAACTTGTCAGCAGACTCCATGAGCTCTTTACTGTTTGTTCTGTAAGGGCTGTAGGACTCAAAAGCAAAAACTTACTGTTTTAAGCATCTGAATACTCTGGTACCTCCGGATTTCACGTTGGCTATAGTATATACATGGCTCTGTAAAAAAAAACTCTTAACTCCGAAATTGTCGGCAGGATCATGAAGTCACATCTTATAAAGCTCATCAAGAAGCTTTCACTTTGCTTTGCGTTTAGTAGGGCAAGAATCTCAATCGTTGCCAGCTCTTGCAATTCCCTGGCCTCTCTCACTATCGCTGTAAAAGCTCCTGCATGCCACGTCAACTGGTTTAGCTGTGGGAACAATACAGCTTTCTAAAATAGGTGGAAGCATCAATCCAGGGATATGTCTGATTTTGGAGTGTTTTTTAGAAGTGTTAATACTTTCCAAATTTTTGCTTTGAAACACACAAGCATTAAAATGAAGTGAAAGTAGACATTTGTCTTCTAATAACTACCTGCCTCAACTACTTCAGAGCTCTTTGTTGAAGTTAGGATGATTTTTGATAGACAGTTCCACATTCAAAATGAAATTACTTTTAAGTGCCAACAAGCATCGAACCTCGAAGACTGCCATTCGCAATTGATCCAATGCTTCTTTATGTGAAGTGGTTTTCTGAGAAATATCTTTCAGTGATTGCCATCTTGGAAGAGAGTCGAAGTGCTCTTCCCATATATTTATTAATCAATCATATAAACAATCATGTCATTTCTGTAATCTCTTTTACAGAATCATTCAAGGTAAGTTAAAGTTGTGATTTGCACAATGCACATACTCTGCATTAGGCGACTTTGGCTTGATTTTGGTCTGCAGTCAAATGTACTTCCCACTCATAACAGCAGCAGCATCATAGCCCTGTCGTGTGCCGCCTTGAACATGAAAGTTATTGATTTTGCATGCCCTTACACACTTCAACTTTCTAGAACCTCGGCCTTTTGTTTGTCTATTGGGGATAAACCCCAGAATGACTCATTAATTTGAAGCTCTTCGTCATAATTGATCGCAGACATTACTTATTACTAGCTGGTGACAGTTTTGTCATTTTAGAAATATTTGGATTCCAGTATCTAAAAATAGAGAAAAAGAGGGCGCATCTTGAGTTTCCAACTTATTATGTCAGCGGAGCACGTGTAGTGTTGTGAAGCCAAACTAATGAGTTCATTTGTAAATAGGAGACTCATATATTTTTGTTCTGCTTTTTTCTGTCCGTCATTCTCCATGTGAACTTTTAAGGAAGCGGGTCATACTGGATAACAAATGCAATAATATTGAGAACTAGGTTTCCAGATTACTATCAATGTTTCTTGTAGTCTGAAAAGCTTCGTAAGCATCGGTATGAAGACCTCGTTATATGACGCCCAAATTCGCTTCAAGTATTTCACAAATCGCACTTCGCTACATCTTCTTGTAGACATACACTGGATATCTTTTCGATTTTTCTTTCCTTAAACTGTAGGTTACACATGCATTCAAGTGAACTTTCTCATTTCCTTGTTCTTAATTTCTTAACTTTAAAACCTGCCAATCGTTTATTGTGCCTTTACACCAAGCGTTATAATAATGCGGATCTAGTCTATCGGCAAAAAGCCAACAAGGTTCACAATACACACCATTTCGAATGGGCAGTCAAAAATCTATTCTTATGTTTTTGGCCTGTTTAGTTTTTAACTAATAGTAGTCACGAATTGAATGACCTGTTTAGTGTACAGCTTTCTTATTGGGAAAGTCCCGTTGAGGTTTATATGGTTTGTGATTTAACACTGTATATTTTAAAAATTCGTCCTGCAATAAATCATTTTCACAATAAAGGCCAATATCTGTATTATCGTGTCAAAATTACCAGTATCCGTTATACATATTTCATTTCTATCAATAAACTGATGAACATCAGACCCCTGTTTATAGAATTTGCACTGCATTCCTCAGTTATCGGGCTCATAGATTCCGTTACTTTCTTGACTGGGATCAGCTAACAACCCGCGTCATTTTTTCCTCTCTGTTCCACACTCTACTAATTCGGAGGCTTAAAAGTTGCTCATGTTCATTTTTATCACAATCAGTAATCGTATCATCCACTAGAAATAGTTGCAGTAGCTGTACTACTACTAATACCATTCTCAGCTTTGAAAAATGAATGTATTTTCGGATGTTTTTTTGCTTTTTCTTAATCTTCTTTTTTCCTTTTACGGAATTCTGCACCACTTGGACGTTTATTCTTAAACATTTTAAATGTGCT
This sequence comes from Trachelipus rathkii, assembly GCA_015478945.1. NCBI lineage: Eukaryota > Metazoa > Arthropoda > Malacostraca > Isopoda > Trachelipodidae > Trachelipus > Trachelipus rathkii. Next base: position 25,416 of record JABUQX010090982.1, read on the forward strand.
AAAAAAAACAAAGACACAATAAACAAACACTACACTTGACACAAAAAATAACACGGGGAAATAACGAGCTCAACTGTTTGACAAAGAAAGACAATAATAGCAATGGCGGTTGGGGCTTCCTGATTGGTTCTTTAAATCCGTGATAAACCTTGCGTTGGCATAAGTCGCGGTTAGGAGAGGATGCCGAACTAGTGAAAAATTATCGATATATCGATATTTAAAAAATAAATAATCAATATATTTTCATTATTAAAAAAATATCGATTATATATATATATATAATTATTTTATTAGTATACTATATATATATTAATACATATATTTATATATATATTATATGATATTAATTATATATATATTACATATAATCTATATATATATCTGATATTATAATATAATAAATATAAATCACAAAAATATATATCATCGATATATATATATATGTCATTATCATCATCATCATTATAGTACTAATATCATATCTATATTATATATTTATATATTATATTATAACTATATATATATATACTTATATATAATATATTCATACTATATTATTATACTACTATAATTAATATCTTTATTATCGTAGTATATTATATATATTAAATATTATGATTTCGAATTTATATCATATATATTATATATACTATATATATCATATAATAACTATCATATATATATTAACACCATACACCTACCACAACTCATCATAACATACCACACCCAACCCTATAAAAACAAATAATATAAAATATTCACAACGAGACAGAAGAGAGGAGAGACGAGTCGACAGCACCAGCTAGATATAGAGCGCAGACTGAGGCACGACTGGAGACTGATGGAGAGAGATGAAGAGAGAGAGTTGAGCTTCTCTAATTTCATGGAGTTGTTCAAAAAAATCGAAGTAATGGTGCTCATGTTATTTTTTTTCTGGTTGCCCTTCTCCTCTGACTGCTGCCATGCGCCACCCTCTGCTGTTTCCTGCGCCCCCCCCCCCCGCACCGCAGGGCTTGCGGGGGCGTTATTTATGCCACTGGTTCATTCCTCATTTTACAAATTTTCTCACATCTAAAACACCTCTCCAATTATCTATCTGAACGAATGCATCTTAAAATTATACCTCTTATTCCTTACCATAGTTTCACTATTATGCATTAACACCGGTAATAACATACCATCATCTCCAAAAACCCTAGCACACTGCTAATGTCTTAGTCGTCCTTTACATTCACCAAAGATTTTACCTTGCATTACCTGCCACGCTTCCTACTATTCACGCAATTTTCGCTTTACTACAAACCTCAAGATCTTTCCGTTCCCTACTTTTCCAACATATAGTCTAACTATTCAATCTCAGATACTTGTTCCAGCTGTCACTTACCATACAGAATAATTTACCACTTCGGACTCTCCTCACCTCCACCATCACCTTTCTCTTATACTTTCAGGTGTTTCTTTTTAGATAGCTACCCATGCTTCTCTGTCAATCTTCTCAAATTCACTTTGGATTCTACTCGCAAAATCAAATCATTTACGCACAAAAATAGCACACCCCTGTCTCACTGTGCTATTAATATTAAACCATTCACTCTATTCAATATATTCTTACACACACACACACACTTCATTATCAACATACATACTTTTAATTCCATTCAGATGCCTACTATCAACAGATATATCATTAACACCTGCCAGAGTTTCCCTATTAATCCTTTCATACGCCTGTTTGTTTGCAAGTCTATAAAGCCTAAATGCAGTTTCATCTCCTTCTCTCTTATTTTCTCACACGTTTGCTTAAATGTAAAAATTTATCTATGTATTCTCTCCGACTTCAAAATGCACCTTGCTCTTCATCAATCAACCTCTCAATCAATCGGCGTAGTCTTTCAATTGCAAAATATCCAGTACACATCAATAAACTAATTCCCCTGTAGTTTCTATAGTTTCCCTTATTTTCTTTACTCTTATACAGAGGTACTATATATCACTGTTCTTCTTCAGTCCTCCCGAACTACACCCTCCACAAATTGTTACATAATTTCCCTACCAGTTAATAACAATCTCACCTCCATTCCCGATCATTTCACCAGTAATTCCATCTATTCCCGCTAATTTATTATTCTTCAACTTTATGTGTAGTATGTGAATGTGCTAAAGTAGGAAGTATATATATAAGAATTTTAAAAGTGAGTGGTGGAATGAAGAGATGATGCAAGCGGTTAAAAGCAAAAAAAAAGAAGCACGTTGAAATGTAACTAAAAAGCCCACATGATTAACGAAGTTTCAAAAGGAAAAGATGTTTGGAGTTATAAAAAGGAGGAAAAAATAAACACTAAAAGGTGCATACGCAAGGGGGGGGGGGAAAAAAAGAGATAAATGAACAGTTTGGAAGGATGAATGGGGAATTACAAGAGAATAAAAAGCTCTTACTGGAAAAGGAAGCGCGAATGAATAAAACATATACTATAAACTGGCTTAGAATAAGAAAGGGATGGGTGCTTTCGTACTGATGAAATGGATGTGATGGGAATGTGGAAGGAACACTTCGGAAATTGTACCTATGGCAGTTAATGAAGAGTGATGTAAAGGTTTGTAGGTTAACTTGTGGAGCAAGACACGGACATAGTCATACTTTTGGGATGAAAGTATACTGAGGTAGAAGGTAATGGGTTAGAGTGGGAAAGTGAAGAAACTGGTAATCTTGCATGATAGGTAGGAAATGAATCATAGAATGAGGCGAGATGCGTGATTGATATGAATTTGAAAAGAGTGTAACAAATCGTTATGTGAGGCCTAAACCGAGGATGGAGGAGAAAAATCATTAATAAAAGGTAACTATAGGAATTATAGGCAGAATAGGTTGTGGTTAATGCGGCATGTATAGTGTGCTGGTGTGTTGGAAATCGACAACTGGCGAGACCAAGAAAAAGTGGATTGGGCCGTAAAGGAATGCCTGAGGAGAGAAATGTGGAGTTTGGCAGAGACGAGAAGAAAGGTGCATAATAGGAGTGAATGGCAGTTTTATTGAAAGGGGGGTATGGGTGTGGCACCTGGGCCTGGATGAACCCCACACTGACGAGATTCCAGAGTAAGGGTCCGTCGCGGTCCCGTGAAGCTCTAGGGTGGATCTTCTGACTGCGACGAGTTCTCACTAAAAAGTATATTCTTCTATTACTTTTCTGCTTCCGGAGCATGTCACGCACCTTACGCTTACATCAGTCTTGGGGAGAGAAGGTGGATGATGATGATGATATATTGAAAGACCCTGCGATACCTAGATACATCCTTCCTGAGGTGCAAGCTTAAATGTCCACAAGTGGAAAAGAGAAAGGTTGAGGCAGAATTGTGAAAAAAAAAAAAAACTGATATTAAGCGAGTAGCAAAAGTCTTCCCAAATACACATAGCAAGTATCTGAAATGCCTTCATCCACGTACTGTGGGCCGCTACAGAGGTGGAGGTAATTTATATTATGAATTTATATTCTTATATTATTAGTTTAAGATTATAAGGAAACGCATAATACGTCGGCACATCTCGAAAATAATCGTCAAAAATTAAGAAATGGAGCAAGATATAGAATAGCAAAGGTGTTGACTTAAAAATTAGAACAAAGGCTTCGTGTGTTTGTTAATACAAGAGACTACCTTCATCCCACCAGCAAAGGTTACCGCCTCGTTGATATATACGACTTATAATCTATAAAGGTTCTTAAGATAATATAAAACATGAAAACAAAATCTTTTATTTACACTTTGTGCAATATATAGAAATAATTAAAAATAAATTAGAAAAAAAGTAAAATGACTGAAAACAAAATAAGTTCTTTTATCAATGTTACAAAATAAATAAGTTACATGATGCATCAATGAATACCAATGATGTTTATCATTTATGATAAAAACAATAATTATTATTTTAGGAAAAATATTCCATGTAATAAAGAATAAAGAGGTACCTTGGAGCAGCCATTCATTGAATAAACTCTGCATGTTGTCTAGAGACAAGGTATTGAAACATTACCTACCAACATTTCCGAAGCGAGATAAATGGACCTGTTTAAAAAGGGACTCAAACTCTGCAAACGCTCAATACATCCGAAGAAGATCTTCAAATTGAAGAGCAGATTTATTTTTCATTTCGCACCTCTAAAAGAAAGACTCCACTTGCTGCAAAAAATTTCTTAGAACACAAGAACTCTACGTGAAACATTTCGCTCTAGTATCACATTTCTTTTGTCATATGGTGTTGCAGCTGCAATCAATAGTAGCTACTTGTTTTGGTAAATAAGTCAGAATGGATAACGACTATTTCGACTGGGCATCACGTATTCCATGTCCAATACGCGTAATATGTCTCAGTAATTTAACCATAGAGTGAGAGTACTGTCCTATGGATAAATAATTTGCACACAGACATGTACACTTTACGGACGCGTCTTCGAAAACTTGCCACACTCGTTGAATGCTCACGATTCGTAAGGTCGAAAAAATTGCACCTGGGATTCACATATTCGGGTTTCTTCCATCCTCAAACTCTACTGACTTTTTTTTGGAAACACTAAGTGTCTGCATCCACTTTTGTTTTCATTTTTTCTGTTTAAATAAAGAATGAAACGGAATTCATCGTTACTTAAAATGCCGCCATTTTGCGGGTTTCTTATTTGTAGGTAGGGGTAGTAAATAGAGGGCACTTCTGCTTCTGACAACTAAAGTTTCCCGCGGAATCATCATGTTACTTATCGATTTTTTTTTATACGTTTTCTTTCTTAATGCTTGGTTTTTAAAGTTGCTTTTTACTTCTTTTTTTTATTATTTCTTTGTTTATTCAACTGCAAAAGCTTTTCAAAAGGAACATTCAGCCCCAAAACCGCTGAAAAATCGACAGACAAAAAAGCGCCAGACAAAAAAACGACGAAAAGGCCTCAGAGTGCAACCTCACGAAAGTTTAGAGAGTACAGATGAAAAGAACAGAGAAAACAAATTTTTACCCGAAGGTGTCTTCTTCAACAGCTAGAAATTAGAGTAGTGTACATTACCGTAAAGCTGTACCTCAGAATGTTTCATGAAAATGTTTTATTTCACCAGAACTCCTTCAAATGCGTTCTCAAGAAATACAAGAAAGTTTCATATATAATATATATATAGTATATTATATTATATAAATACTATATATATATATCAATATATATATATATAATAATAGATACATATATATATATATATTATATATAGTATTATATATTATATAATATAATTAAAAATATTTATATATACCGTTATTAATATTTAATATATATACGTATATAATATATATATTATATATAATTTATATTATAATAATTCTATATATATAGTATTATAAGTATATATTATATATATGATATATTAATATATATAATATATATATATATATATATTATATATATATAATATATATATATATATATATTATGAATTAATAATAATTTCTTGCACGCCTTTGAACACGCATTTTAGCTATATAGGAAAATATAACAATTTTTGTGTCGTTCTTACTTTGTTTCTTACACGTTCGAACTTTGATTTTGTGCTAAGTATCATACCTAGCCACTTTATCATCTTTATATCTATATTTATATCTAATACATATATTATTATAATATTATGATATATAGTATTTGTATATATAATATATATATATATTATATATATATATATTATATATATATATATATCTATATATTATATATTAATATATATTATATATTATATATTAAATAATATAATATATAATATATACTTATATTCATAATAATATAATATATAAATATTATATATTATATATTTATATATATATATAAGTTATATATATATATATATTACATCATCATCTCCTTTTTTTTCCCCCCAAGACTGGTGGTAAGGTGCGTACATGTCATGCATCGGAAAGAGAAGTAGTAGAGAATATGACACAAGATCCGAAAGAAAGCCCAGCGTTTACGGCCATGCTCCTCCTCTCTCTCCATCCAGATCCACTAATCCCCTATACCTAATTAGATGAGACTCGTCGCACGTCAGAAAATCACCTAAGAGATTCACGGACCGCGAACAGACCGCTCCCACAGATTGGCAATCGTCAAAGTGCTGGTTCATCCTGGCCCAGGTGGGCCACATCCATACCCTCACTGCAAAACCCGCGCAATTACTCCTATTATAACCTATATACTACCAATGCAAACTCACCATTTCTCTTCTACAGACATTCCTTTACTGACTCAATCCACTTTTATCTTCGGTCTCCGCTAGGTCGATTCCCACACATCCCACATATACATCCGTTAACAAACGACTTCTATTCATCACTTCTCCACCATGACCAAACCATCTCAATCTGCTTTCATTATTATCTCATTTACCCTTCTTCACACCACATAACTCTCTCTAAATATCGTTTCCACATTCTTCATTCCTCTATCTAATATCTCACAACTAACACACCCTAAGATAGATTGTCCATCTGAACAACATTCGAGTTGACAAGGCGGGACATATTGGTACTTACTATACAGATAAAACAGAAAATTTTTATTATCCTTCTCACATACACAACAAACACTAAATAGAATCAAGATCTTGTTTACAACCTCCAAACATTTTCAGAATACTGTACTCTGGAATCAGGAGTCTTCCTAAGCGGGTATCAGTTCGAGATTTTTCAATTCCCAAAAGCGCCCACCAACACCGGTATCACTATCACTTCTTAAAATTTTGATTGTTTGATCAAAAACTGCACATGATCACAATTTACAGACTTTCTTACCGTGTGACCTGCGAATGAGTTTTCCAACTCATCTTTTTCAGTGATTTTTCAAATTCTTTGTTTTTCAAATCTTTGATTCTTTCCTCTTGAAGATTGGTCTTTTTGTTCTTAACGGGCTTTTTTACTTTTGGATTTGGTCGCATTTCTGCTCTCATTGCTCTTACATCACTAATGGTTGAGTCATACAAATAATTAAAAAAAATGCTTGAATTTTGTTTGGATTTTAAAAAGTAAATATCTTTTAAAAAAAATACAAAATTTTAGAACTCATTTAAAGTTAATTAACCTATTCCCACCAAATAATAATAATAATAATAATAATAATAATGCTGGTGATGATGATGCTGGTGGTGGGTGGTGATGATAAGGAAGGTGATAATAAAGGAAGTGGGTGCAATTAAGAAGTGTTAAGTAAGTGAGAAGTTAAGGTTGAAGAAGTTGTTGGAGATATTTTGGCAAGATTAAGGGAATAAAGATCCCTTAGATAGCGCTTGAAGCAAATAAATCAGCTGGCTGAATGTAAACAAGTTGAAACACTGAACAATCTGGAAGCAATCACTCATCCTAACAACACACCAGAGTGAATCCGACTGAAGCTCTGATCAAAATACAGTTTACTTAGACTACAATGAACGAGCCAATACCGCTCCACACATGACTCCTCGACTCCAACATCGTACGTCTATCCTCATCATGGGCTGTATTAATCACCCAAGCTGACGCACATCGTCAGTTTATGAAGGAAGGGATTCTAGGTTAGTAGTGGGAAAGAAAGACGAAGTAGTGGAATGTGTTTACAATAGGAACTTAAATGCACAGCGGAGTGGCTTGGAATTTGAGAGGCATGGGGGAATGCGGTTTAAAAGTATTTTTTTTGTGTGAGAAAAGTAAAAAAGAAGCATAGTTGAATGTATTAAAAGTCAATGATGAGGTCTCAAAAGAACGGTGTTTGTATTTATATAAAGAGGAAAAAGGAATAAAAAATGCATACATAAGAGGAAAAATGAGGTAAATGAACAGCTTGGAAGGGGAATGAAGGAAGCGCGAAAGGTTAAGAATGAGAATGAGGGGAGTGCTTAGAACAATGAATAGGGATGATGCTTTCGTAACTGATTAAAATGGATGTGAGGCGAGTGAGGTGAAGGGAACACTTTGGAATTCTGCACAACATTGATATTAATTAAGAGGTGCTATTGAGGTGGAATGAAGAAGTGAAGATAAGATGGCAAAAAAATGATAAGGTATGAGGGATGAGTCATGTAGAAGAGGACGGATGGGTAGATGCATGACGGAAGTCTTGCAAGAATATGGTAAAATATGCAGCAGTGATGTATGTGACATTCTCAATTCAAGATTTTCAAGTATCCGCATCCGCAATTATTAACTGCGGATGCATAAAATATTTAAGGTTATTAATTTTTTTCCTAGTGGTTGATATAAATTTTTATAATTAAATAATTTATATATATATATATTATTATATGGTAAATCCAGTGATAGGTAGTAATGGGGTATAATCATCTAGATCTATATATTCTGTTCATATGAAATTCATTATAGGGACTTGGTAGATGGAGTAAGGAAATTGATACGTAAGAATGTAAAATTTCAAGATGTGAATATATATGAACATAAAGTAATAGCATTGAGTTGAAAGAACACTCCAATTAATTCAGTTAATGGAACAGATTATAAATCTCAATAATTCTGGAAGCAATAGTTGGCTCAAGTGCTATAAAAGTAAATATTGTGGGTTAGCTAAATCAGGATAAGAATGCAACCATATAGTGTATATGTGGTAATGAAAGTATGATCAATATATAAGTGCTTAGTTTAATGTAAAAATGAGGATAAGTCGGTTTAAATGTTACTTAAAGCATACCGAATGATGAATTTCAAAAAAAATAATTGAAATATGCCCTATATATAAGGAGATAAAAGGAATGCTAAAAGATATATATACTAAAGAAAAGAATGTAAATATCAGTTGAAGAGATGAATGAGCACATCAAGAAATAGAAGCCTTTCCGAATAAGCGCGGAAAGATAAGAATGAGAGTAAGTAATTTACGCAGAAAATGAATAGGGATGGTTTTTCAACGATAAATGATTTGCGAGCTGTAGTTGATTGGAAAAACACTTTAAAATCAGCTATAATTACTGCATAAATGAAGAGTATATGGACTGTGATTGGTTGATGTTCAAGAAGAAAGTATTTATGGTTTGTGAGTTATTAGCACAAAAGGGAGGAAAGAGAGGATGTGAGAAAGTTGAAAATGGAAAGTCTGCAAGTATAAATAAAAATTACTGGGTAAATGTCAAGAACGGACGCGAGATTGTATTGATGCATCTTGAATGGTAAATAAGCTTTATGGAGAGTATAATAGTTCGAAGGACTTAACGTGACAGTAATAATACCCTTAATAAGGGTAAGAGAGAAAAGGAAACGTATAAATTATAGAATATTTAGTTTATGATGTTAGGAAAGAATATATGTGGGATGTTTTGTGTCAAAGAGTAGCGTCCTAAGTAAATAATAATATAGAAGGACTAGATTGGTGAAGAACAAGGTGCGTTTAGTAAGGGGTAGAGTATGTGAGGATCAATCTTACATTTGAAACAATGAAACAGCAACAATAATAGGACTGAGAGACAAAATAAATGTATTATGATATATTATCAATTTATCAATAGGGGCGAAGATGGCGTATTTATAGAGGAAGGTTCATATATATGCATAGTGAGTTTTTTAATTAATTAATAGTTTTATATGATAAGCTTTTCATGAATTTGGAATTCAAAAGATTAAATAGTGCCAATGAGTCATTTGTGACTTAATTTTACCTCTATTTTTTCTAATATTTTATGTGGCTAAGATAACATCGCTTTTTGTTATAACCACACACTTAATAATGTCAAAAGAATTAGACGTTTTTATATTTAGTATAATTAGCGGATAATGTTTAAGCAAACGATGAATTGATGTGTCTCTGCTATTTTATTATATTCATGTAATGAGTATAATGTATAGTGCTCAGGCGATGAGTAAATTTCGCCAGCAGTACGCGTGCTAATTGAAGGTGGCTTCGTGTGAGAAGAACTTTGAGTGAAAAGATATGAGAGAGGAGAGATTGCTATCTAACGGTGATGAGAGAGGACACTGGATGCTGCCCTTACTATGATTACGCATTGACGTGGTTTTGTAGTGTTGGCCAATCTGAGTAGTGTATGAGGGTATTCCGAGGAGATATATGCTGTATCTTTATGCCAAGATTTTTTGTGTGGTAAAGAGATTTTGTGTTGTGGTCATTTGATAAATTGGAATAATTATTCTGCAGTGTGCAAGTTCAAGTCAAGTAGTTATTTGATTAGTTTCTATCCTGTAGTTATGTTTGCATTGGCCTTTCAAGTAGAGCGTGATGTTTATTTATGTAAAATTCGATGTCTCGTATAATCAGCTTGTCTTTTGAACAAGGTCTTGACTGAATATAATTTTTAGTCTGAGGATGCTTGTTAGTACATAGTGATGAGAGGAGTGGCATGCGAATTGACATATTCTTATGTTATGTAAAGTATTTATGAGTGAGTTCTTTACTTGGTGTGTCAAGCTGAATTTGGGTGTCGTCTGTTCAGGTCCTTTATGTTGGGATATATCAGTTGCGCCTTTTGAAAGTCTTAAACTTACTTAAAGTGACAATTAGTTTAAAAGACTTAACGCTACGATTATAATGCGCTATCGGTCTATATCATTGACGCTCATCATTATTAAACACTGATTTAACATTGTATTAAAAGATATTAAGACACTCAATAGTATACTTAAAAATTATTAGTCACCTAATAGCACACTAAATGTGCTACTCATAAGTATTCAGATGCAGACATCTTGATGTCATAATATTACGTACCAAAAAGTTTCAGAAATTTGTAATTAGAGTGGAAAACCATGATTTCTTGAGGCGCCAATACGAGAGTGCATGCAGATATAAAGACATGGTACTAAGACAGGACTATACAACTCCATCGACCATTGACACGGCTAATTTAGAAAGATGAAGTTGCTAGATCTTATCATATAAATAATACTACGATAGTGAATAATGGACTATATGCACTCAGCTGAGTTAGCCGGCGAGCAGATAAGCAATAAGAGAAAAATTATAGATCCTATTGCATAAAGAACAGCTCAAATTACAATAAAAATGTAACCAGAATAGATATGAATACTAGCTGAAGCCTACATTAGAAAAATATACTCGATCCTCACATGGAGAACACGAAAGATATAGCAAGAAATCCTGCAAAAATAAAAAGATGGTGATATGCAACACGATACCAATTTCAATCAAAAGTAGCTCAAGGACCAACTAATCCAGGTTTCCTCTCTCGTACAATGTAGAGAAGACCTCTTAATTATCATAAAATATCACCTGAAGAGGACCACGCGTAATTGCTGGCGACAAATATGAGTAGTTAGACGATATTTTCAGAAGAGATATTTATGCTTTGTCCATGTTTTTAATAATATATGTATATTTTTGTTCGATTACTTATTAAGTGTTGTTTTAACAATAAAGGGCATCCCCAGGTTTAATATATATATAATATTATTAGTTATATAGTAAGTCTATATATATATATATATATGTGTTATACCATTGAAGCTAAAATATAATTTATTTCATACTTATACACGTATATATTACTTCCTTATTCAACATTACCACCTTATTCAACCTGTCAGACAGACTAGTCTTGATATTTTAGCTCTATACGTGAACTTTATTGTTTTACATGAAGAGTCATCATACTATATATCTAATTAAATAGGTACAAGAAGGTAGTGATATAATAATTATATATAATATTAAGCTGGTAAGTGCTCTTTTCGGATTACATATATATTAATTCTATTCATATACGCTTATTTTATCTTTTCTATAGATCTAGTATTACCACCTACCACCAGTCTTTAGTGTGGTATAATAGTAAGAAAAATGGTTAGTCATGAAGAATTATATATAATATATCAATAATAGATTGATATATAATTATATATATAAAATTATATATATATATATATATTATATATATATTAGATATATTATATATTAAATATTATATATATATTAAATATATAATAGTATATATTAATATATATCAATTATATATATATATATATATATTATATTAATATATATAGTAATATTAATATATTATAATATATTATATTATAATATTAATATATATATGATATATATATAATATATATATACTAATTTATATATATATTAATTATATAATATATGTATATTTATAATATTATTAATATATATACCATATATATAATATAATATATTAATAATATAATAATATATAATACATTAATGTAATAAATCAATACATGTTGAAATATGTAATAATAATTATATATCCTATATATATATAATTATAGTAATATATAATTATAACTATTTATATAAGTATACTATAACTGCTACTCTTATATATGATATATATATGTAAATTAACTCTGTATTTTATAAAACATATGTATATTATACTGTATTTATTTAATGACTAAACCTCTAAAAAATTCTCTCTGATATATATATGAAAAATAAGTTAATTATAAAAAAAATCAAAATTTTTGCCCAGGGTTTTTATATTATATAATTAAATATATAAAAACTAATTAAACGAACACGGGTGTCTTTAGTGATTTGATCACCAAACTATAGCGGACGTATACGAGGGGGGGGTAGTGATATCCTCGCTCCATTATCGTATAATTACCACATTTGTGAATGGATGGGGATGTGACGAATGATAGGTATGACTGGGATTTAACGCCTAGGGCGTGAAGATTTTTCGTGTATCAGACGGGAATGCCGAGAATGGAAGACGACATATGGAGTTGGGATGTGCGGCGAAGGATGCATCTTTCCCTATTCTATCTGGTATACTGATTATATCTGGAATGTTTGTTTTCTACTGTAATATTTTGACTGAGATATGCCAGATTTGAGCGGGATTGTGTAAGCGAGCATTTCCTGCCAGCCATCTGAGGTTGTTAAAGAGGAGTTTGAATGGAAGTGCAGGTAACATAGATAAAAGTAAAGTTCATCGGTTGGTGGTTTGAGGAGTATCCAGAATACACACAAGTGTGGAAGTGGCCCTAATGTCTCAGGATAGGTGTGAGCAGCCGAAAAAAGTGTCATAGGTGTATTAAATAATTTCTTCAGGAGGTATTTTTGTGAGTTCGAGTAAAGGAAATTAAATGATAGTTGATAGACTCAGACTAGAATAGTGTTTAGATTAAATAGTTATTACATGAATATGAGCAGAAAGGTGTTTCTCATTTTCAATTAAAAAAAAAGAGAGCAGATGTCAAAGACTAAGTTTCCAGCGCGCCAATTAATTATGAAATTTAATTATGAGTATTTATACCATTCTCATAAATGATCTACTATTCATATTTATGCATAGTAGTGAGCGTAATTAGATGCTGGTATTATATGAAGACAATAAGTAATCTAAGAAAACATAACATGTGTGTCATAAAGCAATGCGATGACCAATCCTATATGAGTATCAAGAGGGCTTTAGAGGAGTATGAGAGAAGATTGATGAAAATGTGGAACGAATTTCTATTCGAATAATTAATTGTGATGGAGTCGAGTAGAAAGACTTGACCAAATCGGAGGATAAATGTAAAGTACTGTGTTATGGCGCTATGGCAAATTTGTATTGATAGTATAGAAGGCAATAGTAAATGATAAGCTGTCTTAGAATAAAAACAAGAAAAATATGAAAATTTAATAAGTAAAATATATCAATATCGGAATGACTATTGAGAAGATAACAGATCGATGATGGCGTAACTTGAGTTATGTAATATGAGATGCCTGAAGCAAGAAAAAATTCGTAGTAAAGTTTGACAGAGGCCGAGAAGAAAAAAAACACATAATAGGAGTGAATGATGAGGTTTGTGAGGGGTAATGTTAAAAGCAAAAAATAAGGGGAAACAAGAACACCTCCACGTTCTTCTGAATAAAACTTTGCAAGTTGAGCGATAGTGTGTTACCCACCTGGGCCAGGGATGAACCCACTCATGTAACGAATCCATAGTGAGGGTATTCGTTCGTCCATTAGTCATTACCTTGATCTGATTTGACTAGTCATTTCCTTGATCTGATTTAACGGTAAGCTGAACACCGAAACGCAAAACCCAGTGAGTCATATTTCTCTAAGTTCTCTAAGATGTCCAAATAAAATTCTAATCTACAACCTATAATGAACACTAACTGGTCGGCAAGGTGCATGTCACACAAACCCTACCCCCAATTCTGGGGAAATGTATAGCCGTCGAGACGCTTAATGACTGATGAAGTAATAGATAATATATATAATACTATGGAGTTACTTAAATATGAATCCTCCTATCACCTCCAACCCTAATATATATATTAATTAACGCCCCTTTATATATACCACCCTAGTGTAGACAATTTCGCAAGTTCAAAAAATATACTCACCTGAGGCTTCATCATGTAGATCTCTAATACGAATCCTCACTGTTAATAGGAGTATTCTCGTTCTACTAAAATATATAGTAGATGGGGTTCATCCCACTGGACAAAGCCCACTAATACATAACCCCCTCAACAACAACCCCTACCATTCACCTATACTATGTTAATATGCCACATCATTCATTTCTATCATAATACAGTCCCTAGATAGATTGTCCATATCTAGAACACTTTATGATCCTATGAATCCTAACCTCTGAATAACCTCACTATACTATTAACATAATATATATATATAAGTATATATAGATATTTAAACAACTTAACTACCTCATATGCATAATATTACTCATCTTAGCAGCAGTACCCTTCTAAATTAACACACACTTATATAAATATAATTATAATTCTTTAATTATTGAAATGCTACCTTTAGCACATTCACATACTTATCCTTAATTTCTAATATTAATTCATGCTCTTTCATACGCTTGTGTCTTTATCCTTTATTAATAGCCAACAGTAAACGGGACTCACCCGTGAAAAATAGATAACTTATTCACGCTGCGATATACTGTGTAAATCCAGCGGCTCTACTTAACAATACATATATCACACATGTCTGTCTTATACCAGGTCTAGCATTGTCTCCCATGCGGTAGATAAAACCACCTGCATACAGTGAGAGGATTTGAACCAGGCGTCCTCTTAATATGAGACTTCGATCACCTCTCGCCACGAGGCGTTCAAAATATATTACCATAACCAACTCTTATTCTACATTTACTTATTTTCAAACCACATACTCCTAATATTTACATCAACTACTGCCAAACCTACCTATATTATCTTATACCTATATAATTCACATCTTTCAAAACTCTCTATCAGATTAATAACCTAACATCTAACCAATATTCTAATTAGCATATTATATAATTAATTTAATAGACACATTACTCCATTCTCCATATTCTAACACCTTCTCAGATCCACCTACTTCACTAACCTTATTCTGAAGATCTATTATAATCCCTATACTATTCAATCATAATCAATAATTTTATATATACCAAGTAAGACATAGAATTGATCCCTGTCTC
>JABUQX010090983.1:0-15000 GCA_015478945.1 Trachelipus rathkii
GAGGGAGCAGATTAGAAATGTAGTTGACGTAATGAATTTGGTTAGATGTCTTAGTGGCTATAATTCTGAGATGGGTATATATAGAGTTAGATTTGTTAGCAGTGTGTTATTATTACTATATTATAGAATCTATCACAAACCACTAAATACTACAATAAGGAGGAGGATTTGTAGATATATATATTATATAATATACTTAATAATATAATCTATATATATATGATAATATATAATTATATAATTAATATATTAAATTAACTTATATATATATATCTATATATATATAATATTATATAATTTATACTTAATAGTTAATATATATATAATATATACATTAGCTTCAATCACACAGTACGCATTAGCTCATATAATATATATATATATATTATATATATATAATTAATATACATACTATATAATAATAATTATACCTTAATACTCTACAGATAACAGAAATAAGATCTACTCATTCGGGTAAATACTTATATAGAGAATAAATTTCAGAAATGCTTATAACCTTAAGTAGTCAAGTTAAATTAATTAATTATATAATTCATTTAATTAATATATATAAATCATATTACTATATAATATATATATTTAACATACATTCATATATATATATATATATACTACTTATATTATATCTAAATATATATTATAAATAATACTATATATATCTATAATCTATATAATACTAATACTATACTATACGATTATAATATTTAATAATATAATATTAATATAGTTCGGTAGAAAATTGATGTCATGAATGTAGTAAGGTCAGAAAATATATATATATATATATATATATATATATATATATATCGTTATTTATATATATTTAGTAATTTACTTATATATATACTATAGTATAGTATATATAAGGTATACTAGGTATAAGATTGGCTAGTTGTCATAATAATATATATATATTACTACCTATATATAGTTATATATCTATATTATATATATAAAAATAATATTAGACTTTATATATAATATACATATATTTATCTTACGATATATATCAATATATATTATATTATATCTAATATATATATATATAAGATACCTATCTTCTAATTATATATATAATTCTATAATTATTATAAGTAGTTATATAATTAATATAAGTTATAAATAATTATTATATATATATATTCTATATATTAATATATTTAATTAAACTATTTATATTAATATATTATTATAATATATATATATATATTAATATATAATATATATATATAATATGTATATTATAGTTATAATTATATATAAATATATATATCATCATAATTAATATAATAATTATAAATTATATTATGAAATCACTTCATATAATTATATATATATTAAGTATATATATATTAATATTAATATTATATAATTATATATAATACATATAATATATTATATATATATATATATTATATATTATATAATATATTAATCCATACCTCACTATAATAATGGATATCATTAATATAGATTTCCATTTCTTATTTTTATTCATATACTATGATCAGTAATGATATATTTCAGAGTTAGACACTATGTACTTATTTATTGCATTTAATACAGAGTGATAAGTCATTTATAGTGAGCCATTTAGAAATAGTAACATCTGTATTACTTTCTTTGATAATGCTAGACTAAATTAATTATTCACACGAAATGTTTTTTTAATAATATAATTTAATATTACTAATATTAGATGTAGTGCCATAATATGCAATATTTACTTATATACATATATTTAACTATATCACATGTATATTGCTTTATTCTATCTTGATTTATATAACTAGTATAATATTACATTGTTTTTATATTTATTATTATCCTACGATTATTTATTTATATATAATATCATTTACAATAATAATATTTTAAATTATATTATATATATAACCTTATATAGTAATATTATTATATTATATATTATTATTAATATATCTGATATATATTATTAAAAATTAATATATATATTAATAATTATATTAATTAACTATTATATATTACATATATAATAGCGAGTATTATAATAGATAATTAATATATTACAAGTATATATCTAATCAATATAATTATAATAATATATTATATATATAAGTATCATATATATATATATATATATATATATATTATAATTATAATATATTATATATAATATATTAATAATATTATATATATTATAATTTATGATATATTATAGATAAAATTTATAATATAAATTAATATATATATATATTATATATAATTATATAATATATATATATATATATATAATATATATATATATATATATTATACTCATATATATTATATATTTAATATATATTTAATATAGTAAATATATATTATAATATATTAATATATATATATATATATATACCTTATTACTTATTAATAATTAAATTATTACTATATATATGTAGACACTTGCATTTCACATTTGTAAAAATATTTTAATTTAGTATGTTTTTCCTATAATTTTATGCTAAGATTTGCGCGAGCAAAATTTAGTCATAAGTCCACAGTATGAAAATAATCTATATAAAATCTCGTCCTTTTGAGTAATAACTCTTGTAAATAGATAATACAAGTAAAGTCACGATCAAATTATTTAAAGCAATCAGACAATAAAGCTCAAAATCAAGATACCTCTCCAGAAATATTACTGACTACTACTGCATGAGCCGATAATTCAATAAGGAAAAGTGACTAGCGTAATACTCGGAATTTCTAATCACAAACAGACTAAAGTCCTCGCGACAAAAAATAGGGTGGAGAAACGCGCTGGACAAAGGTCTTGCGAATCTACCCAAATTACATTACAATATTAAATTAATGACATTAACGATGAGAGAGTTAATAAGCAACTTAAAGTAACCTATATATTATATATTTATAACTTTATTTGAGATTATCTTACTAACTAGTATTATAATAAAGATTACACTATTATATATTCTAGACAATCTTTGGATTATGCTCAAAAGATTATACTATATCGCTCTTATATATACGGGTGGCTATGCTCTTAAAATATAAGCACAACCAACTTTAGCAAGTAGTTATAGGCCCATATATATATATGACTATAATATATATATTTATATTAATTAATAATATATTATATACCCTATATTATATATATATTATGTGATTATTAATATATGACATATATATATGATATTAATTATCTTATATATTATATATATATATATATAATATATCTATTAGTAACTATATATTTATACAAGTATACTTACTTGTACTATGTTATATACTTATTGTACATAATATATTATATATATATATATATTGATATGTACTATATATATGCATAATTTATATATATTATATAATATATATATATGTATATATAATTATATATATATATAAATATATATATTATATATATATTATAATTAATATTAATATTTTAGCTAATATCATATATATGTATATAGCTATCAATATAATATATATAATATGATAATACATTATACACTAAATTTATTCACCGCATAGCGAAGCTAACTTTTTAAAACCGTTAGCTAATTCAAATATCATATTAATATATTTAACATTGTATACATTAATTAATATATATATAATTATATTACTATATATATTATTAATATATATATATTAATACTATATATACATAGATATATATTATTATTACACATATTAGTATTATTTTATATAGGTATGGCTTATATTAATTTATTATCTATATATAATATCTATATATATGTAATATATATATAATTATTAAATTAATACTATATAATATTAATATATTTATATATAGTATATATTATAGATAATATATATTAATTAAATATATTAATATACTATAATAATAAAATATATAATGATATTATTAATTAAATATATATATAATCATGGTTATAACGAGATACGAGTGTATATTAAGTATAAATGTCATAATCCTCGAATTAAAATCATATATATATATATAATATTATATATATATATTAATATATTATAATATATATTAATAATTAATAATATATATATATAATTATATTTAATTATATTATATATTAATATATATAAATATATTATATACTATATATACTAATAGTTATATTAATTTATATAAAATATATATTAATATAATATATATAAGTATATAATATATATATTATATATATATATATTAATAATATTAATATATATCATATATATTAAATATTATATATTAATTCTATATATATGTAATAACATTTTCTATGGTTAGAAGCATATTAGTAATATGTGTGTGTAATATGTATAATAATAATAATAAAGGAGGAAGCTGATATGCTTCAAGTCATCTCTGCTGAAAGTATTAAGAAAAAAATTCAAAATTGCAAAAGCTAAAAAAAAAAGAATAAAACACAAAAGCTTTACATAAATGTATAATTTATAATCAACTTATTACATTATTACAAGATTTTAATTAACTTTAATAGATGAACAGATAAAAAGTGTGATGGATGGCTTTATCCGACAAAACTAGACTTGTATAGGATTTTGTCAAATAAAAAAGATTAATAATTATTTTTTTGCTCCGTGACATAATTTTTTTTTTACGATATGTGTAAATAAGTAATAAATAAATACAGAAATGAAATATATTACATAAATTTTACCTTGTGACCCAAAATTACCTAATTAGTCGTTCACAATACTACATAGTCCCTCCTTATAGTTAGTGAGTATGTTTAATTAATAAATGTAGAAATAACCATTAGTAAGTGATAAACTCCGACATCTTGTATTCTACTTGTGCTAGGACAATGTTCATCTTTGAACAAATTTTTTTTTTTAAAAAAGATCTATTGTGCTATCTAACTATATAGTATCTTAAGAGCTACGCTAAGATATATTGACTTTAATTTTGTGATTACTTTACTGTATCTCTTCTTACTATAAAATTTTCTCTTATATTATTTATATACTTATGATATATATAATATGTATATATATATATTATTATGTGGGTGATTTGCTACTTATTAATAAATATATTAATATAACTAATATATTAATTATAATATATACTTACATTATTATATATATATTAATATTATAAATTATATATAATTATATATATATTATTATCTATATCTATACATTATATATATAAATTATATCATTATATTTAATTTTAATAATATTTAAATATTGACATCTAAATACACAGTGAGATGATAACGATAATAAGTGAGGTAAAAAAGTTATTTTTGTACAAAACAATTATAAAAAAGTTTTATTTTTTATTTATTAATATTTAAATATATATCTATATTTTAATGATTATTAATATATCATATATTATATATAATATATATATTACTTATTATTATGCACCGGAGTATTTCTCTCTCTGTATAGTAGGATCAGTCTCAGTATTGTCATATATATATTAAATATATATATTATATTATATGATTAATTATATTATATTTTAACCTTTTTTTTAGCAGCCATTTTAAGATTATTTATTCATTTAATTATATTAGTAGACTTTGCAGATATTTGAATAATAGATAAAACCTCTACACAATTAGTCTTTCAATAGAATGCCATTATGATAACGATATAACGATTAATTATTTTTTAATTATTGATGCTATGACAGAACTACACATTATTAAGAGTGTCATAAAATAGCTAATAAGAAAAATAACAAAAATGAGGTACTTTAGTACACACCAAAACCATAATTAGAACTAAATGGCTCTACTTTTATTGTCAATGATCGTAATAACGACGTAGGAAAATCATCAACCGAAAGAAGTATTCCTGGACAGATCACAAATCTATTGGAATAGTAAGATAATGGAAGAATTCTTGCATTTTCATTAGAATACAGAGGAATTTACCTATATAATGTAGTCGTAAGAATCCATTTGTGTAAAAACAGGTTTATGCGTCCTTTTGGCAAGATATTCTCCCTCACCACTAAAAGAAATAGTGTAATATTTTCAATAACCCCCAATCTACTAACAAATAGATAATTTTCTATTCCAGTCATTACCGTATAATCATAATGTGTAACAATTTCCATCCAATAATCCAGTACAATTGAATGAAATTTTAATGTGCATGTTTGTAATGCTCTAGCCATTTCTACAATATATACTTGAATATGTAGGTTCATATTATTAGAACTTTTATTTATTCATATCATCAATATATTATATTTTATTAATTATTAAATCCAACATAATCTTTTTTCTCAGTTAGAAAAATTAATTTTATGTCAGAAGATGTTTTACCATTATTATTCAAATTAAATGATATCACAATTTTCGAAAAGTTTTATTTTAATGACTGATAAGATATCATCTTATTCACTTATCAATACAGGGACAGCTAAATATTAAACCGAGTCATTTATTTCGTCAAATGCTCACTGGCTTAATCAGTGAGTTTAAAAAAAAAAAAATGAATAAATGTGAATTTAGTGAGATTCTCTGATTGTTGTTGTGAGTGTAGCAAATTAAAACTTTGGGAAATATTTTTGAGTAAACTACTTACATATAATAAATTTCGCCTATTATATTTAAAATTATATATTGTTACAAAGAAAATGTTCTCTATGTAAAATAAATCTTTTAGCAAATATTTTTCTAGATAATAGATTAGGTATGCAAAATATCCGACGTTAGGAGCCGCTAACCGAAAATCCGAAAAAATATATCGGTTAATCTGAAGGCAACATCGTTCTAAACCATTTATATTATATTATATATTATATTTATACTCTATGTATATACTAGGTTTATCTGTTACTCCAGTATATTAATAATACTCTCTATATTAGATACCATAATTATATATACTTATCAAAAAAAATATTCAAGTAACCAATTACGATCGAATTAATTATTTATATAATACATATATATATTATTATCATATTAATATTAATTAATAATTTATCTTAAATAGTAATCAATGCCATTATAATATATTATAATTACATTATAAGTGATGACAATTGAATAGACTTTAGATGTTTTAAAATTAACATTTAGAATTCACTTAGTATATTTGATTATGCATATCTTACGTTTAAATAAGCTTTCACACCTCTGTAATCTATTTATGACTATTATATGAATATGATTTTTATAGCTCTCTTAGCGGCTAATTAGTAAGTGAGTGCTTATAATACTTATATATATTTTATCAATAATTTTACTAATGCGATCTTTATAATTAAGGTTCTGAGAATATATAGATATTACTTTATAATATCTTATCGGATATGATATATATAATATGTTTATTTATTTTATAAATTATTTTATTTATATCATATATTTTATCTTTTTTGATAGCAAAATTTAAGTTTCTAGGTTTTAAAGTCAATACCATTTCGCTAATATTTATTATTTTATTATTATTATTAATTATTATTATTATTATATTAATTTATTATATTTATTATTATTAATTATTATTATTATTTATTTTATATTTAATTATTATTATTATTATTATTATTATTTATTATTATTATTATATTATTATTATTATTATTATTAATTTTTGTTATTATAGTTACTCTAGTGTTAATATATTAGTTATTCCATCTATTATTCACATTTAAGCGTTCCCATTAATGTAGTATTATTATTCATATGTATAACGATTTTATTATTAATTATTATTATTACACTTCTCTGCGATTATTATGAATATGGTGGATTCATTATTACATATCGACTCTATTATAAATTAATCGTTGGATTATACTCTCATCTCTCAGTACTAATTTAATTCAGTTTGATTTTTATCTATTATTGAATTATATAATTAGTGTAATTCTTTCTTTTTAAATATCTTGTTGTACTATTGTTTTGAATCTTATATGCATAATATTTTCCTTAGTTTCTTTTATTCCTCTTTATTTTCTGTTACCCTTTTCTCTTACTCTTTTCTCTTACCCTTTTCTTATCAGAACAAATTATTTGCAATTTATTTATATAAACTCTATTTAAACTTTACATAAACTATTCAATTAGTTAGCATATATACTATTTATTATAATTATTTATTTTTTAATTTTTTATCTATACGCCCACAAATTATTAATTATATATTAAATATATATATTTTATCTATTATTATTAATTATTATTAATTTAATTATTATTATTTTAATTTAATTATATTATTATTATTATTTATATTATATTTATTAACTCAATTATATAAATTTATTGTTATTTATTAATTAATTTATTCTTATTTATATATTCATTATATTATAATTTAATTATATATATTACATTATTAAATTAATTTTATTTTGAATATCATTATTTATTTTTATTATTTTGTTTTAATAATTTTATTGATAATAATTTTGATAATAATTATTACTTATTCGTGAGCCAGTTCAGTTCAATATTATCTAATTTTCTTTATTATTTAGAGTTATTCATATATTAAGGTTCTAATATATTATATTAGTATTTTGCATTCGTCGCATTGAGTCCTTTATTTATATACTGTGTTGGAGTGTCATACCTGCATTTGTGTGTCTTTAATTCTTATTTTTTTTTATTATTTTATACTTTTTTTTCTAGTTTTTATAGAGTGTGTAGTTTTATTTAATACATATTGTGTGTTGATTACTATTTATTATATTGTTGACTTCTGTATTGATTATATATATAAATTTTGATTATCATGGGACATTTGTATTTGATTATATTAAATTTATGTTGTTCGTAGTTTTTAAGTTTTATCTCTTCCTGAATCTGTTAATTTTTTGCAATTTTTTTTCACGCCACGCTTGTTTTGATAATATTATTAATTATCTAAATTTATCTTATTAATTGCTCTCGTCTTATCATTTTATCAATTATGTTTTTTATATTAAATATTAATTAAAATTTATTATTATGCTATTTTATACGACAGTGTATATTTATTTATGTATTTACTGATTATTTATTATTATTATTATTATTTTTAGTTTATTTATCTATTTGTCCTCTTATTATTTAATTATTTAATTATAATATATTTAAGTTTATTTTGATTTGATTGATTTTTTGTTTATTATATTAATTATTATTATTTATTTTATTTTATTTTTTCCCTGTTCAAGTAAATTATTTTTTAATATACTTATGTATTGAAATGTGATACAAACCCCTCTATAGCTTTTGATTTATCTTTATTCAAGTGTTCATTTATTATTATTAATTATTCATTAATTATTAATTTTGATTCATTATTTTTTAATTTATCTCAAACTTATTCTATCTTAACATCATATAATAAATGTACGAACCCTATACCTTGTAAATCCTATTTAATTATTCAATATTATTAATTTTATATTTTATATTTTATTATTAAGTTCCTTTTTATTATCATTATTTATTTTATCGATAGTTATTATTATTTTTAACTCATATATTTATATATATTTTTTATATCAATTATTTAAATTTATAACTTTAATATATTATTATAATTTATTTATATATATTATTATATATAATACTTATTATATTTATTATAATATTATTTCATATTGAATTTATTTATATATAAAAGTATTTCATTTATCTATTTCATTTTTATGTTTATTATATAATTGGAAATTTCATACATTTAGAGAAAAGCAAATGTAAGTTTATATTAACTAGACGTAATCCGGTCAAGTGAATCTAATAAATAAAATAAATTGTTATCTAAAATTATATTATTATTATTACTTTATCCTTATTATTCTCTAGCTTTACTTAATCTATCTTTCTTGAAAAGTGATAATCTATTACATCAGAAATAAATGGAATTTAGAAGAAAATGTTTCGTGAATTGGGATAGTAAAAAAGTTTTCCTATCTTAATATCATCATTCAATTCACTTATCATAAAAGCAATAACGACTCTGATAGTCTAATCAATTCTATCATATCATTCTAATCTTATGTAATTATGTATATCATCATCTCATCATCATATCTAATCATATTCATATTATATTCATTCATATTAAATATTACCTTCTATTGATATAATCAATATTATCTATATCATTATTATATCTAATTCATACTACATCTATAACATTAATTCATCATCCCTCAATTTCAAATGTATCATCTTCGTAACTTTCAAAGCATTCATCATTAATTTCAATCTCATGAATCTATCTCTAAATCATTCCTAATTAGCTTCACATACTTCAAAAGATAAAATATAATTAATCTTTCATGAGCACCTTCAAGCAAACGTTTTTGATAAAATTGATAAAATTTTAAATAGACCTTGATAAAAATAGAAATCCTCATATATTCATATCAAATTTAATGTGTGTCACTCGCATGATCATTCATCACTTCTAATCATCATTCATCATTCTTAATTCACATCATCATCAAATCATCATCACATCCATTTCTTTTGACTCAATACATTCTAATCATTATACATTACATTATTCATGATTTAAATCATTATACATGTTGATACTATTGTATTCGGTATGTTATATCATCCTACATCATTCTATCAATTGTCTATTGTTTTATAAATGAGTGTTATTATTATTTTGTTATTTGTGTAATAAATTATAGTTATATTCGATTATTTCTTGAGTATCTTATTCTCTTATCATTAATATAATTATTATGTTATTTATATTTTGCAAGTTTAGGGGTGAAATTATTAAATTAACAATTTATTTCATATTTATTAAAATTTGATTTGTATTATTATTTGTTGTTTATTTTAGTTAATCGAGTGATCACTAATGTTAATATAGACTAATTACTATCATCTTAAATTCATTCTTACTAATCTAATTTGTTTGCTTTATGCAGATATTAGTTTAAAATTTATATTTTTTTTACTATTTGTATATTTTTCCATTATTATTATATTTAATTATATTTATTATATATTATTTATTATTATTTAATTATTTTAATTCTTTATTATTATTTATATATTATTTAATTATTATTATTATTATATAATTATATTTATATAAATTTATTTTAATTAATATTAATTATTGTTATTTATTAATTACATTTAATTAATTAATTTAATTGAATATATTTAAATACTTTTCAAGAATCATAATATTATATTCAATTATTTAAAGTTTTCTAATTATGTTATCTTTTGTTATTATATTTTTATAATTCTATATTATAATTATTTATTATTATTTAAAATTTATTATATTTTATATTATTATATATTATTATTTATATTATTATTATTATATTAATTCATTATATTATAATGTATTATATTAATTTATTATAATTATTAATTATTATTAACTGTATATTAATACATTATTATTTTATTTTCTTTTTTTATTATTGTACAAACTTTATTAACTTTGATAAAAATGTTTATTATTATTTAAAGGTTTATTGATAATATAGTTATTGTCACTTACATTTATGTATTATTTAATTGAAATTAAAATATTGTTTATAGGATACATTAAGCTTATGCTTATTCTAACTTCGAAGAGTTAGAATGACTTATAGAATTTTACCATTTTTACATTTACACATCTTAAAGGACACATAATTGTGTTGCAATTAATACTCCCAACTTTCGATGGACAAATCATTTCTATACTATTACATGCTGTATTATTTAACTAAATATTATAATATATATTTAAAGTTAATAACGTTAATATTTGTTATTTTTCTGAATTAAACACACTTATTCATATATTCATCCATTAATTATTACTTCTATGTTTATTAGGTATTCCATTACACATATTTTATTAAGGACGGAACACGTCCTTTCCAGAAAATTTTTGAAGGTAGTAAATGCTATAGATCCTCGTCATGATTATTATTTTAGGATTCGGTATTGACACACTTGAGGTGAGGACCAGTGGAACTTCTTCATATCCTGAGTATTAAATGAAAAATAATAATAAGAGTAGTAGTAATAATAAGATAGATAGTCACTAAATATATAGATATATATTCCTAATTTTATTATCGTATATGCCTCTGATACCTACGTAGAATGTACCTTATTGTGCAGCTAGCAACATTACTATTCAGGTGCTATAATAATATATTAATATTATTAAAGTTATTTGGTTTTATCCTACACATATATAAAATATATATCCATTATAATATATTATAATAAAACAATATATAAAAGAAATATATGTGAAAAGATTGGATTGAAATGTTTGACTAATATCATGTATTTATCATATATCAAATATATTATATTTATAATATATATATTATCTTATCTTTAGTAGTTACAATACATTCGATTCACTATATATTATATGTTATAATTATATATATATATTGTAAAATAAATATTATATATTAAATGAATATAATATTAAATAATTATTATATAATATATTTTACTAATTAATTTATTAATTATTTTGAAGAGTGATTGATACTACTTATATATATAATATATCTTCTAGTTCTACTACTATGAGATCTGTAACACTTGATGATGGCTATATCTATTACAACATCTGAAATAATATATTAAACATAATACATCACCTAGCCTTACGCTATATTTAGCAGACGACAGAATAGTAGATGTAGTATATTGATTAGTATAGTAATAATCTTAGATGAATTGTATATAA
Organism: Trachelipus rathkii; assembly: GCA_015478945.1. Classification (NCBI taxonomy): domain Eukaryota; kingdom Metazoa; phylum Arthropoda; class Malacostraca; order Isopoda; family Trachelipodidae; genus Trachelipus; species Trachelipus rathkii. Next base: position 12,679 of record JABUQX010090983.1, read on the forward strand.
CTGCATGTAGCTACCATAGACTTATTCTTAGTGTGGTATTATCAGGTTGCTGACTGGTATGCTATTCACTATTCTGATAGAATGACAACTATACTAAAGTACTTATATATTACTACTTTGCACTAGTACCTAATTAGTCAAGCTTAGCCTTCCTACCTATTTATGTATTATCCTATAATATATATTACTTCGCATGATTAGAGATAAGTATTAGTATACTTTTTAATCTAACTATTATAGTTATACAAATGCATTATATATTTATATATTATCGACAATACGATATAATATCCTATTATTATTATTCATCATCTTTTCTAAGATGTTTCTACGTGTTGTGTTTGTATACCACTGAAATATTGCGTTTTTCTTTAGAAGCGCAGTTAGAGGTTTTATAGTTTTGTTTAATTTTCATTATGCTTACTACTTCTGCTTGTGAATATAATTTGTTATTTAGCCTACAAATTGTAGGCTTCTATCAGCCTAATTATTTATATGATCCGATTATCTAAGCTACTTATTTACGTTATATTATATATTAATCAGTATATTATACACTATTCAGCACTACACTATAGGATATTGAGTGAGCTATATGAGCCGTATATTGCGAAAACTGTTATATAACTAGTCTAACGTATACATTATATATATATATATTTATATATATTATATTATATATATACTCTATATATACTATATACTCATATATATATATAGTCCGTATTAATTATGTATATAATAGTATACTAGAATAAGATAGCATGCCTACTGTATTATATAATATGTATATTAACTTAATATCACTAGTATTAAATATATATATTATATATAATAATATTATAATATAATATTATATATTATATTAATATATAGTATATAGTATATACTATATATAATTTCATATCAATATAATTAATAATTATAGTATTATACTAATATTTATATAATAATTTATTATTAATTATATAATTATATCTATATATATATTATAATTAATAAAATATATAACTATTACTTATATTATATTGATATTAATTAAATATTATATAATAATACTATTAAAAAGTATTATAATTTAAAATATTCAATATATATATTCCTTCAGGTGGTCGCAGATAAATAATTATTAATTCAAAAAATAATAATTTATATCTAATTTTTAAATATTTTATATTGAAATTATAAATTAATAATAATTATATTTATTATAGTGATATGTCCATATTATTAGAGCCTATTAATATAGGATAAGGCCTACAACAAAAACAATATTATATAGCAAGAGATCGTGAGCCTTGAATCTACACATTTCCTGCTATTGTGATAATAACTCTCAAGTAATCATTAAGAAAAGTGCCAAAGAAAGAAATAAATCTAGTACCTATTTGCCGAGACCCTTGTAATTGCATGAGGCTCACACAAACAACATTAGAGATCGGAGACATTTCCTTCCAGATTCAAATTAAAGTCAATACTGTTTCAATACCAAAGAGTTTGAAAATCGGGCAAGTCTTAAAAAGTTTTGGAAAAATAAAAGACAAAAAATTACTCCAGATTTTACATGGAGTTTATGTAACAGTAAGCACAACCAACATGTAATACATGAACCGGTGTTCAAAGTGTCGCCAAGTCTAAAGGGACAATGGGATAAAAGGAAAGTGTGTTTCCTACTTTACCAGAGATTATATGTTAGACTGAGATATATATTATATCCTAGCAGTCAGGGAGTAAGATACTTAGCAACAACTTGTCCACCGATCTCTCCCCCAAATTCAAGGTTGGATTTGCAACTTGCAGAGTTCAATAAAACGGCTATCATAATTAAATTTAATTTTTTAATTATATAGTTTTCTAATGGTAAAGTAAGTGTCTCGCATTTTCAATACAATTTTAAATGCAAATTGTTTAACATAACTTAATTACATGAAAATTAATACAAAATAAATATAGGCAACTTTAGGTTTACAAATTTTCACCAAAGAAATAAACCTTAAAATTACTAAAGGAAAATTAATTTACAAATTTTCCAATTTAGAATTTTGCAACAAGGTTAAACGGAACATTTTAATTCGTTAAACATGCATAAAGGAAAATTTAGCGTTTACAATTTTTCCAAATTATATAATATATTACTAAACGAAAATAATTAGTTACAAATTTTCATAAAAAATAAAATTACTAATGGAAAAATTAATTATTTTCGAGAAAATATTTTATAATATTCAAATATTGTTATTATTCAGAGGAAAATTATTACAACAATACAAGTTTTCAAATGAATAACTGTACTAATTGAAATGTAAATACACAAATATTCCA
>JABUQX010090983.1:20000-22500 GCA_015478945.1 Trachelipus rathkii
ACTCGTTATCTTCCTCTTTGGCCTCAAACTCGGGTGTACATGAAATTTTTTTAAGCGATGATAAAAGTGATCCAGGTCCTATAACGTACGTAATTAGAAATTCCCTAGGATCAGTGAGGCTAAAATAAAAGAGGGTATATTTGTAGGCCACAAATAAGGGAGCTAATGAAGGACCCTTCACTTTGATGAAAGCTTGAATAATATTGAAAACCTGCATGGAGATCCTTTAAAAAAGGTCATAACTGGGTTTCTAGGCAATATTAAGGCCGACAACTATGAAGAAATAGTTTCCGAACTCCTTTCGAAATTATAAAGCAATGGGATATAACATGTCCCTAAAAATACATTTCCTTCATCAACATCTTGCGACTTTTTCTACTGCAATCTAGGCGCTATAAGCGATGAGAATGGTGAGCGATTCCACCAGATATTTCAACTATCGAAAAAAGTTATCAGGGAAATTGGAATCCAAAATATGCTTGCAAACTATTGTTGGGGACTTAAAAGGGATGTTCCTCGAGCCAAACTACAGTAGAAGATCTTCAAAATCTACATTTTTAATTGCAGAAGTATATAGGTGAGTAATTTAACTAAAGCTTATGCCATTTTAATAACAATATAAATTTTTTTTAAATTTTCGTATTACAAAAAAAACCATGCAAACGTTTACAACAAAATGGTATGCAAATTCGGAATCAGCGCAAAAAACTCCATAAGAACACCCATTTTTATTCATTTAACAGACAAAAAGTCAATTTTGTCGTCCAGTGTTATTTTACTTTCTATTTCTAATGTGCCAATATTTACTCCTTTCCCATTTTTCAATTCAGGAGCTAGTGACGAGATTAGAGAGAGCCAAAGTATTACGAAGAAGAAAGTTAAAGATTTACAATTTCAAAACAATTGACTTAGACAATTCAAAGAGTACTGAAGATTTCAGGCGGCGTTAAAAACATTGCATGCCCTAAAATTAGGAAAAGATTTGCCCGTAGAGAGCTCAATCGAAAATTTTCAGCTAGTGTAATGATAGTCTCGATTACATTTAACACTTTAAATTTATGAGATAATGCAAAACTGTTGTTACAATAACACAGTGTAAGTGTAAAACATATTAGATCAATTATGCTAATATAAAAACTTTTACTAAAAATTTAACTCATGCTTGATCAATTACAATTTACTTAATTTAACATGCAAATTTATTCATGAAAACATGCAATAAATGTGGTTTAAAATATTACTATACTAACTTATACAAGAAAAGATGTAAAATCTTTCAGTTCAATAAGGCAAAGTCTAAATGAAACCAAATTATAAAGATATTTTTTATCTCATTTCCATATTCGGATATATACGCAATATTCAAGTAAGACTAAAATTCGGTAAAATAATAAGATTTTTTATTTCTTATATCATGGCTGATGATACTTGTTTATGATGATGATCATCGCTTGAAAAACTTAGGATAGCTCCTTTCTTAGGATTGATCTGCACTTGGGGCTGAGGTGGCCTATTATGGAACTTTCAACCTCTGATAATAATCTAAAAGGATTTTATTTTCAAATCTCTATGTCTAGAAGATCGGTGTGAAAGAAATAGTATTGGGATCTATATGATAAGAACGAGGAATAGGATTTTGTACATCCATGATATCAGTAACATGAGAACTTATGCACTACAAAGTTCACTTTGGTTTCCTTCTCTGGGTCTTTGAAATGCTGATAAGGTATAACTAAGAGGATCTTTGTTCTATCATATATTTTTCTTGGAGGTGAAATTTCCGGAGAAAAGTAGACCGAAGCTTGTCACTCTGAAATTTAGTTTCAACGATAGGTGAAACTAAACTAGGAAAAAGTTTGTTACAAAATAAATCCCCTGTCTTACTAGTTGTTTGAGCAGGTATGATAGGAATTCGGTTGCTGAACATAAACAGTAATTTGGTTCATTTTGTTAAAAAATTTTGGGATTCGAATTTCTTTTAAAGAAGAACTGACGCTTGAGGAATTTCTAAGGAAGTTCTGAGTTGGGCCCCCTCCAGCTTGAAGGAGAATCTTGAACTTCCGAATCATTAAAAGATCTTCGAAAAGAAGGTTGTGTTTGTGGTTGAGCCACAGAAAGTTCAGATGATGACATGAATAGGATGTATAGGTTGTCGTGTCAAAGAAACACGGCGAGGAATAGTAGAGGAAGGATGTGAGATCTGTTGTTGTTGAGGCACATAAGGCAATCGAACAGAGACTGCTATATAGAGAGGTAAATAAGATTTGCGCTGGTCCACCAGCTATACGAATATATATACTATATTATATTATATATATATATATATATATATATACTATATATATATATATATATATAAATATTATTATATATATATATTATATAATATTATATATATATATTATATATACTATATAACAGCCTGATAATGAGTTTCATATTTAAGTGAATTAGGTTTGAAATTAGTTTTATAAATAAAGGGGTAATAGAAAGAAATTCT
>JABUQX010090985.1:0-2500 GCA_015478945.1 Trachelipus rathkii
AATATCATTAACATCAGATATTTGGACTTGCTCACATAACAATGAAAGCTTTATAAGTATGTCAGGGCATTGGATTGGCAAAGATTTTCCAAGGAAGAGTGGAACATTGCAAATCAGTAGTTCTAGTGTTTCTCATTCAGCAGAAATATACATGTCTAAAAAGTGAAGAAATACTTAAGAGCTGGGATTTAAAAAAGAAAATATTCCTGTTGTCCTAAGATAACCCACCAAACATTACAAAAGGTATGGGAGCGACAGGTGAGAGCAACAGGTGTTATAAATGAGACATGATTTTATTCATTCCTTACAGCTATAATATGATCCTATATTTTCTCAAAAATCAATTAAAAGATTTAATTACTTATGTAGAAAATTGTAGGCTCTTTAGTAGATCACCAAATGCTACAACTAAATTAACGGAACATCAAAAATACTAATTTGCCAATGACAAGCTTATCAAAGATCGTGCGAAACAAGATGGAATTCATCATATTATATATGCTGCAAAAGATCATAGAACAAAAAATCTGCAATGATATATAATATTTTTCAAATAGTCGAAAAAACAACCTAGATTGATCTTTAAATGGAAATGCACGGAAGCTAATGGAGAATATAATTAGAATGCTACAACCATTTGAAGAATTAACTAAAAAGAGCGAGTGATGATTGATGTAGATTTATCGTTAAATTACCTGTAATATTAGCAAAAACTTGAAGGATAGCGCGTGCGTGGTAAAACTATGAAGGATTGAAGTTTTAAATTCTGCTAGCTGAACTTTTGTATCATTAAAGAGAAGAAACTTTATATACTTGCAACAGTTCTAAATCCACAATATAAATTATCTCCCTTTGAAAAATATTGATCAGAATAAAATAGAAATTTATGCTCAAAGAAGAAGTTAAACTTTTATAAAAGCTAAAGAAAATGTTACATTAAGTTCAGATTCTGATAAAAAATGATGAAAAAAAAATTATCAGTTTCATACATTCACATGAAGAAACTGAAAATGAAACGGCAGATATGAAGAGGAAACACATTCAATTTTTCTGGAAGTGCTTTGATTACATGCTACAAAAAAATCGTTAGAAGAAAATGAATAATATTCAATAGCAATCAAACCATGTGGAACTGATCAAAGGATAGAAAATAAAATGCAAAACGAGAGGCAGCAGTGAGAGAAAATAACAATGAATTAGAAAATACTATTCAAACTACTGCGGAAAATTAAGTTTGCCAGCACCATTAATGGAACGAAAATCGGATGCCTGATCTACTGTCATGGTGGAAAGAAAGAAAAAAGCTATTTTATCCTGATTGCATCTTATATAAATTAGCTAGAAATATCTCTCTGCAGCCACTTAAAGTGTGCTATTAGCGAAGAATGTTTAACCAAAGCAGGAAATAATTTCTACGTAAGTAAAAGTAATCGTCTTTCCTCCAAACTAGCTGATCAGCTCCGTGTCTTCATCATTAATTTAGAGCATTGGTTTAAATATTAGAGGAATGTCTACCAAATAGTAATGCATAAGCTATTAACTTTCCTTTCACTGACTTTGTGCTTAACAATATAATTTAATTTTCTGAAAAAATTCTATTGTGATACTCTATATAGTCTGTACAGTATCGATAACAGCTGGTACATGCACTTATATATATAATATTTATATAGATATATAGTATATATATTATATATATATATAATATATATAATATATATATATATATAGATATATATATATAGTATATATATATAGTTTCAAATGTTTGTTTGTTAAAACTTAAAAACTCTTTAATAATTAAAGATTAAGGATATATATCATAATTTTGTAGTCTGTTGGTCAGATATGCATGTAGTTTAAAAGTTCTGTTTTACCAATTCATTTACCTATTTCTGCAATGCATTTTTAAAGCTAGATTTACAAAAAGTGCTATTTTTTGTTAAGGGTTGTAATTTGGATATCAAAACCTTTAAACTTTTTATCTGAGGGGCAACAATCTTTATTAAATGGTGTCATATAGGCCTATTCATATTATAATATATATTATAGTTATTATATTAGTTATTAGTTTGACCTAATATTATCACTACAACAACAAAAAATACTAAAATATTTTTCCTTTTTTGTATGAATCAGTTCTTCTAAATAAATATATTTCATTAAATCTCATTATTACTTTCAAAGAATTATAACTATTTTTATTTCAAACTACCTTGTTAAAAAATATGGTCTCAGCCGGAGCCGCCGAGATCTAAAAAGGCCGAACACCGGCCCAAGCTGGACCGTACATAGCCAGAGCCGGAATCCGTGCATCCCTAGAGTAATATATTAGCGGTATATATATATATATATAATATATATAGTATATAACTTATATATATTATTATATATTAATATATACTATATATATAGCTTTATATATAGCGATATATATATATATAAATATATATATATATATATATATATACTAGAGAGAGAGAGAGAGAGAGTACAAAAA
>JABUQX010090985.1:5000-28227 GCA_015478945.1 Trachelipus rathkii
ATATTATAATAATATAGTTATATATATATATATATATATATATATATATATAATATATATGTTATATATACTATATATATATATAATATAGATATATATATATATATATATAATCATATTATTTTACTACAATTGTGTTGTATATAAGTATATATAATATTGTTAAAATCAATAAAAAGTAGTGATTTAAATAATTTTTAACTAGAAAGATATCCGATGTATGATCTGGTCGTAGCTTGTTATAAGTGAAATAGTTATTTTTATATTTATATAAATCTAACAAAATAGCCAAAATTATAGCCAAAAAACCGATGAGCTATTTTTTTTTTCTTTTGGCAACTTATGAAATTAGCCACAATGGTTAAAATTATCCACATCTGGTAACCCTGCTGGCAACTGACAAGTGCGTGAATAATGATTTAAAACGTTTCAAAACGTTCCAAACAAAATTTTCGAGATCCTTATATTTAAATTCTAACACATAATAATGTCTTGATATATATATAATATACTATGTCCCATTGTGGTAGTGGTATATATATATATACTATGATATTAATATATCATATATATATAATAATATATATATATATTTTATATTATATATATATATATATAAGTGAGTGAGTGAGTGATATATATATATATATATATATATAAAAAAATTGCCCAGCTCGTATGCGAAGGGGCTAAATCGTTTAGCGCGCTGAGGCCCTTATAAGGCGCGCGAGCCCTTATAGGCGCCCGGGGCCCTATAAGGCGCGGGGCCCTTATTAAGGCGCCGAGGCCACTTAATTAAGCGCGGGGCCCTTAGAAGGCGCGGCCCTTATAAGGCGCCGGGGCCCGGATGCGATTGCCCCTGTCGCCCCACCCTAGAGCCGCCACTGGGTATGTGTGTGGGTAGATAGATATAATTTCGCGTGTCTACACACCAAAAAATTAAATATATATTAGGAAAATTCACTGCGCAATTAGGTTACGGAAATATTGAAATGCGACACAACCACAACGGAGCGCCAGCACAGTGTGTTGTACATACAAATGTATAGTATATCATCCGTTCTTTTAGTTATTGCAACTATCGTATAATTTGGCTGTGACTCTATATTATAAAATCAGTTATTACCTACTTGACTTTACATTTTTACGATGATTATATAGCATCGCTCGTTGTTGATAATTCGTTAATAATGCACTATACACAAGTAGTCAAGTACATTTATTTTATAACAGTTTATAACCTTTATTTTAAACCAGTTAAAAATAAACAACTTAAATTGGCTACAAACAAATGTCAAAATAAAAAAAAATGTACATCTTTTATAATAAAAATTCAATAAGTTTTTCAAATTTTTTTGTGTAAAAAGTTATCAAAATTGTTTGCGCGAGTCGAAAGGAGTCGTGTTATTTTTTACGACTCCCACGTTTTTGGAAAAATCGACTCCCATCTCCACTCCCTGTACCCCTGCGAAAACTCTGACTCCCGACTCCCCATCCCTGATATATATATATATATATAGCTATTATATTATAATAATATAATAATATAATAATACTATAATATATAATATATATATATAAATTATATAATAATATATATATATATAATATAATATATTATTATATATATATATATATATAATATATAAACCCATTTTGATTATGGTATGTATGGTTCCAGTGCCTAATGTTCGCCTTTCTGTTGCGTTCAAATCCACACTCATCCCCAGACAACATCTTACAGACACCATCTTTTATCCGCATATCATATACACATACTTATATCCACACCCCTCTGCTAGCCAACATCTTACAGACATCCCTATCCTTCATTATCCCTATGTGTGGGGAGAAAAAAGGCCAACCATCATTTCCTGCGTTGTCATAAAGGCAACTAATTATGTGGTAGTTGAGTTGCTGCCCCACGCACTGATCTTTTGCCAGAATGCTAAGCATGGCTCAGAGAAGTCGTGATTCCCTAAGACGCGTTCTATCTTATGTCGCAAAATGTTATGAATCGCTATGGATACATGGAAGTCAGAGGAATAAATGTGAGGAGAAGAGGAGAGATAATAATTATTTAAAAGGCAAATTTGATTTGCTAGCTGGACTGAAACAAAGATGGAAATAAACATTGAAAATGAGTGGTGTGGTGATGGTTGTGTGGTGTGAACAAATGAGATGGGATAGAAAGATTTGCCAATTCTGATGAGTGACTGTTGGTAGAGAGAGAGCTATGGTAGATTAAATTTAAGTTTGAATAGCGTAAAAGTATGTGTGGTTGGGACATATGGTCATTGAGGGGAATGTTGAAGAGTGCGATTTTCTGGATAATCGAATGAGTTGGATGGGGTGAGTAGGGAATTTAGTTCATTTGCCACATATCTGTCCACCTAGGATTTTTTTACAGTTGTCAACCACCACTCACGGCTCAACCCTATTCAAAAGAGGGTGTAGTTACGCTCAAAAGTTCACCTCGTAGCCCAAATTACGACAGATGAAGCACAGACGCCGAGGATTAAATGAGGGAGATTAAATTCAACAGCAAACACAGAAGATGGAAGATAATCCACAAAACCAGAGGGCGGGAAAGAATGAAGCACCACAGCGAACTAGCCTGGAGTTAGCAATATCTGCATCAACAAAACTTGTGCGCAGATAAGCCACCCCTTGCCACTCTGAGGGCGCTCGTAAATGTGGGATGCACAATGATAAGTTCCCCGAGCACTTGCTGCTGGAGTGCTTATAGAATAGAGATAAACCACCAACAGAACAGTTTATAAGCCTTTTGGCCTTTGACTCGACCCTATCCAAAATTAATAGGTCCAATCCTGTCTTTACCGTGGGTGTATACCGAAAGAAGACTTTTTCAGGTCTAGGATTAAATTTTTTTAGCCACATACCTTTAAGGTATAAATGCAATAGCATTAAAACTTTATTATACAGGGGCTATCATCTTAGTTCCACGTTCCAACTTATGCATATAGAATTTGATTTTCTGGTGGATTTCTTTAAAAGTAATTATTTTCCAATTAAATTAGTTTATAAGTATATAAATGATTTTCTCAATTCGTGTTACACATTTAGTCCCGTTACTTACACAGTACCTAGATGTGAGTTATATATTAAACTACCTTTTTATGAACATATTTTCACAAAAAAACGAAAAGAACTAACTTATTTTCTGCGAGACTTTTTCCCCCAGTTGAATATTAATTTAGTTTTCTCTGCTTCACGTAAAATTTCCTCATTTTGCAACCATAAAGACCGTACCCCTGTGTCTCTTCGTTCCTCAATAATTTATAAATTTTCTTGTTACAGCTGTGATGCTGTCTATATTGGTAGCACTTTGCGCCAATTCTATTTGAGGATCGACGAACACCGGGGTGTCTCAACACGTACCAAAACCTGGTTGAATTCACCAGCCCATTCATCCATCAGGGATCATTCCCACACATTAGACCACACCTTTAATTATAATAACTTCAGCATACTGGCCCAAAGTAATTCACCAACCAACCCTACAAATTTTGGAAACCATTATTCATCTGATAACACCAACCCTCTTTAAATCAGGTTGATTCTGCGTCCTTTTAAACTGCAATGTGTAACGCACGTATCTAAAGTGATGTGCTGTCCTGATGTTTATCCTGAATTAACCAGTTTACATACTTGCGTAAATGTTGTGCCTATGTATCTGTGTGGTCCTGTCATTTGTTTTTAGTTACCCTTAAATACTAATAATTAAGTTAAAATTTATATTTATTGTTCTATTTTTTAGATTCCGCATTTGAGATTTGGAGGCGACGTCTTATATTTCTAAATTTAGTCCAGTTTTTGCAAATGGTATGATTTAATTTTATTTGATTGTTTCAAATATGTCCAAATTTGTAATTTTTAAGATTTCTAAGGTTTCTTGTTGTAAGACAATTTTGGATTCTGATATTTGCTTTAATATTTTTTAATACATCCATAGATATTTCACCTGATGATAACAATATATTTTTCCGAAACGTTGTGTTATTTTGATTAAAGATTTTCATTGTGGAGGGCTCTGTATTCTTTTCCTGATTAAGTTAAAATTCCCATGTGAAAATATTTAATTCAACACTATATATATATAATATAATATATATAAGTAATTTTTTTTTATTTCTAATATATATTACGTTATAATTTTAATAATTAATATATATATAATGTAATTTATATATAATATATATATAATATATAAATACATTATATTTATATATTATATATATATAAGTAGTATATATATATATATATATAATATAGATATACAACATGTATATATATATATTATTATATATATATCATAAGATATATTATATTATATATGCTGGTATACTATATATATATATAAAATATATATATATTATATATAATTATATATATATATATATATATATAATATATATATAATATATATATTATATATATATATATATATATATATATATATATATATATAATATATATATATCAAATTATATCGATATATCCAATACTCGATATATCAATATATAGTTCGATATATCGAATATCGAAGCTCAGACAAAAATTGAATTTTTACCAGAGAATTAAATTATTTTAGCGGGGTGACCATGGGCCACTTATAGGTATAACTTCGTCTCCCACTTCCCTAATACACTTTTTTGGAATTTTTTTTTTTTTTTATGAAAATCAAGGCCTTATAGGTAGGTCATAGCACACAAAAAAATAATAACAATAATAATAATAGATTTTATTAAAGTTTAAATTAAAGCTCATTTCAGACTCACCTAAGGATTAAAATCGGGCCACCATTTGTGGCCGTGATTGGCCATCTTTTATAATTCCTCTGTTTATATATAAATTCAATTTTAGATTTTAATTTTTACTTAATAGCTATAAGGCCCGGTGACCGCGGCCCACCTCTTTTAGAGGGGTGATTCGGTCCACTTTAATAAAATAAAGAAAAGAAAAAAAAAAATTTTTTTCACTCATTAATAGCCACGCCGTAGTACTACAAGTTTTATTAGATCAGCTTTAATTCTAGAGAGTTTTTTAATTTTTAAAAAATTAATAAATAAGGGCTAATAAAATGCCCTTCAATCGAATTTCACTTTTGAAAAATGAGTTCTTTTTAACTTTGTTTATAAAATGAAAAATTGTGGAGGATTTCGATTATGTTTTTCAGTGTATTAAGCCAACCAGAACACTTAGAAAGTAAATTTTGTTCAAACAGTATTTAGTCGCAAAATCACGGGCCTAACTTGGTCCGATTCACCCTGCCGTAAAAATTGATGAAAGGATGACTCGGACCAACCCTTTTTTCATATTTTACGCTATTATTATCAACATTTATTACGTATAATTAATTAAATATAATAAATAGTTACTTATATTAAGTAAAAAATCAAATAAAAAATTAAATTATATAAAAAATACGAATTCCAAAACGTGTTAAAATATTGAGCGGAAGAGTGGGGGAATCGGACCACTCTTATTTTATTCTGATTTATGTATCATTATGGCATTCATTACTTATTACTAATTTAAAATGATAAAATTATTATTATTAAAAAAAATTAAAATATAAATTAATCCAAACGTAAAAGAGAAATTTAAACAGATGTCTGATTCACCCTCAATGGGGTCCGATTCACCCTCCAAGTCAGAGCTGAAATGATCTATTTAAACTTTAATAAAACTATTATTATTAGAATTACATCATTTTTTTGTGTGCTTATTACCTACTTTATGGTGGAATTTCAAAAAAAAAAATCCTAAAAAGGTATTAGGGGGAAAGCGGAGACAGAACTTTATACCTAATAGTGCTCCAGTCACCCCGCCCCGATCGCTAATAGATATTGTTATTATATTAAATGAGGGTTAAAATTATCTATTATTTAATCTAAATATTTTCTGAAAAAAATAATAGTAATAAGTAATTAAATGTCAATAATGATACATAAAATAAGAATAAAAACGTGGTGACCCAATTTACCCCATTTGTGGGGAAAATTTTGACACTTTTTGCAATTCATATTTTCATATAATTTCATTTTTTAATTTTTACCTAATATAAGTAACTGTTCATTATATAAAATTAGCTATATGTAATAAAAATGTCATAATAATAATTCAATAAAATGAATAACAAAGGTGGCCCAATTCACCCCATCATCATGGAGGGTGGGTGAATCGGGCCAAGTTAGCCCAGTGATTTAACCACTGCACTGTTGGAACATAAATTTACTTTGCCAGTTAAAGCTAACATACTCGAGTGTATACACTGAAAAAATAATTAAAATCCATCCACAATTTTTTATTTTATAACAAAGTAAAAAAACTCACATTTTTCAAAAGTGAAAAAATTCAGGCTTATTGAAGGCATTTAAATGAGCGAAAAAAAATATTTCTTTTTTTAAAATTTTTTTTTTTATATTAGAGTGGACCGAATCACCCCTCTAAAAAAGGTGGGCCCGGTCACCCCGCCTGACACTATATATATTTTCTCTGTGTATAGTACTTAACAAAACATAACCTGAACTAGAGAGCCTAAAATGAGACCTAACCTGGATGGACAAAAATGAAAAGTCTTTGAGAGTTTTAACAACTTTGAGAGGCTGTTACTTTTTTTCCTAAAGAGACCGCCGGTGTTCATTTTTTTTTTTATTCATTATTTTTTTTTTAAGAGTATAGCGTGTGATTGGGCCCGCCTAAAATGGAGAAACAGGTTCTCAAATAGCGAAATTAACTGTGACATATGTGGAGTTGAAGAAGACCTGTCACACTTCATTTTGTGTCTGCCCAGAATATGAAGATCTTAGAAATAACTCCATTGATCTCCAAAGACCACATGCAGAAGACCTAAACAAGGTTCTTGAACCTCACAACATAAAAGAAGAAGAGAAAAAAGGATATCTACAGCAAATTACAATAATAATGGTGATAATAATAATGGGAGATAGTGAGATTAAAATAGCATTAATAGATGAAGATGATATTAATATCAAATAATAATAATAATAATAATTTTTAAATAATAATAATAAAAATAATAATAATTAATATTTATAGTGATAAGACTGATGGTGGTAGTGCTAGAGCCACTGGTGATGTTGATAAAGGTGCTATTATTGATAAGGTAAACTTTAAATAATGCATCCCAATTTTAGTATTCAAAAGTCGTTGTTCCTGGTTTCATTTGTCTCTTAGTGGATATATAAAATATACTGATGTTGGTAGTCTGAAGCCGCTAGTGGGATGTAAACAGTACTACAAAATTTATAAAACAATTATTTTTGAATAGTACATTCCAAATTATAGCTAATGAAAATAGTTTATAACTTGTTAATTTATTTAAACAATTATATTAATGGTATGTAATAAACCAAAGTACTCGACAACCATTCCAACATAATCAGAACCCCACATCCCCGACATGTCCTTTTCTTCCCCATAAGAACCCCACATCCCTGATGTGTCCTTTTCTTCCCCATAAGAACCCCACATCCCCGATGTGTCCTTTTCTTCCCCATAAGAACCCCACATCCCCCATGTGTCCTTTTCTTCCCCATAAGAACCCCACATCCCCGATGTGTCCTTCTTTACAATATAACCAGAACCCCACATCCCCTGACTTCTCCTTCTGCTCCCCGCAAAATTCAAGTCACCACTACCTGGAAAACTTTTCGTGCTCTCTTCTCAGCTCACATTCCAATACTAATTACAATTCAACATAAACACCCCACATGTAAATCCTTTAAAAGAACGTACACTAACTGTAAGAACGGAAGGTGGGAAGCTTCCACTGATTTTATAGAACAAGAACTGCAATCCTTCCAAACAGCGAACTTTACTTCTCTCAACAAAGCAATACAACACTTCAATAAAACCATTTCTAAAGGCATCAAAAATATATTCCCAATGCTACGTAATAACATTCAATTCCAACTTTCACCCGAAATAGTACAACACCGAAAAAATTAAAGAAACTCCCTTCGACAAAATAGACAACGTAATCATAGATCTCGACAATAGAATAAACAACTTAATCAACTTGAATACGAATAAAAACTGGCAACGTTAGACTCAAACCTTAAAGCCAAGAAATCAACTTGAATATGAATAAAAACTGACAAACGTTACACTCAACGCTTAACCAAGAAATCCAACTTGGAATATGAATAAAAATCGCAACCGTTACACTCAAACCTTAAAGCCAAGAAATCAACTTGAATATGAATAAAAACTGGCAACGTTACACTCAAACCTTAAAGCCAAGAAATCAACTTGAATATGAATAAAAACTGGCAACGTTACACTCAAACCTTAAAGCCAAGACGAAAAAATATTCTGAACAATTAAAAAAAATACACCACAAACACAACCCCCACCAACCCACGAACCTTACAACACCCACCAATAGATTAATAGATTGACAATTAAAAAGGCCTAGAAAATTAAAGAACCTCCAAGATGCTCCACACTCACTCCACTAAAGGTACTCAACACCATCATAAACCTCCAAAAACCTACGAGCAAAGGGTCCATACACAATATCCACCTCAAACCCTGGGAACTAAAGCTACTATAAAAATTAAAAATCAATGAAGCTCAAAATAAATAAATAACTAAATAAATAAATAAAGAAAACAAAAATCAGTTTTGACTGAAGGGCCTACATTTGTATAGGCTATATTTTATCTTCATCATTTAGAAATAATTAAGGACCTTTCAATAATTATTATAAACATTTTAATTGTTTTATCAAGCAGAAAAGGTTTTGTCAATCCTTGAGATTTTATTTATAAAGATAAATATTAAGTTGATATATATGATACTATGGATACTAAGAGTGAGATCAAAATTAAGGATGAACTTCTTAGAAAGTTCAGAAGGATTTCAGAAAGCATGCTCAAAGCTTTCAACAAAATATCATGGTTGTAAGAAGTCCGGTATAAGGAAATTAATTATATTTATTATTATATCATATGCCAAAAATTTAAATTTCAACATATTAAGTCACTTCATAAATTCTTCTAAAAAGTTCCTTTAAAAAAAAAAAAGACAAACAAATATTCTTCATCCAAACTTCGTCAGTAAAAAAATCATATCCAATATTCAGAAAGAGTGTCCCAGAGTCCGAAAAAAATCTAAAGATCTGTATTGGGCTCAGTATGTTCAAAGTGTAAGAGTTGCAGACTTCTCTCAAGAGTTGCTTCTTCATATTCTTTTTCCTTTCAAAACAATTCCTATCAAGATCCTTTCTTCAGGACTTAAACCATTGCCAAAGACTTGTGTTTTTTTTTCAATATTCGCCTCCAGGAAAGCTTAAGCATCCTTTAGAGTGTTCGAACTTAAGGAGACCCTTCTGAGAAGTGGATATGATTTTTTTCGACAAAGTTGTACGAAGGATTTTCGTTTTGTCTATTTTAGAAACTTTTTAGATACAATTTGCGAAGACGTAATATGGTAATTTAAATATTTTGACATGGCTATTTTAATAGTGAATAATTTAACAAATTATTATAATTATTATTTGATATTATATTATTATTCATTATATATTATTATTAATTTATTATTATTATCATATTATATTATTATGTAACTTATCATTTTCAAATTATTTTTTCCACAGAAAGAAATAATTTACTCACTGATACATGTCAAAGATGAAATTGAAATAAAAGATGAGCCATTGATTTTTGATGAAGAATATTTGGAGACTGATCAAAATATTGAACAAATTTCTCGATTAGAAGAAAGTCTGGTAAGAACAGAGAATTTAAAGGTTGTTTTATTTGCGTTTCTTATGAATTTGAACCATTCTCTTTTGTGAAATTATTTTAATAAATTATTATTTTATCACTATTGTGATAAAAATTTTGTGTGACTTTAGTTTTCAAGTTCAAGGGTCACAATATTGGAAGGTCAATCATCAGTTTTTTTGAAATCTTATAATTCCCTTCTGTTTCAAGATAAGACCCTTTTGAAATCAGTAATGAGAGGGAATTCAAGAGATTCTGAAATCAATTTTTTTTTGTGGGAAAAGTTTATTACTTTTTTAAATCTTATTTTTCTCGAGGAAAGCATATTTCCTCATAGTTCAAACCTCTTATTGCTTCAAACACCTTTCCTGATAGCTTAACCTATAGCTCTAAGCCAGGGAGTTACGTCTTTCATTCTTCTAATAACATCCACAATTTCTGATCTATTTTTATATTCATCAAAATTTTCTGATTCTTTTCCTTCCTTTCTGGTTTATGACATTAACTCCTTTCTTTATTCCTTCTGAATGTCATGTTGCCTCTCTGCGGCACCATGAGAAGACACCGTTCTTATTCTTCTGAATTCTATTTTGCCCTCCTACCTACCATTGAAAGACTTAGAAAAAAACAGCTTTGCAGGCTTATACTTTATAAACTCATAAATAAAAAAGTACATGGAATTAAATCTTTGAATATTCCTGTAAATAATTAGTTACAACCATTACCAAAATTTCAATCAAAATGAAACTAAGTTTGATTGGAGCTGCGCCTTTTGCTCACATTAGTATTATTATTTATTATATATTATATTATATTATTATATTATACTATTATTATTGATTAGATATTATTATATATCTTAATTATTCAAATAAATTCTTTCAGTTGTTTAAACTTTTGAATTTATTTTTATTAAAAGATGCTTTTATCAATAAAAAAAAATGAAAAATATCTAAATACATGTTCAAGTTTTTTAAGTGACAGCAGTTTCCTTTTCATTTATTTGTAGAAATCACATTTAGGGATGCTAGACCATGAGAAAAGGTGATAGACCAAAGTAATAAAGCACTCTTAAGAAACGCAACGCTCAGTGTCAAAAGAAAAGAACCAAGATTAAAAACAACAAGATTTGAGAAAAAATCAATAGAAAAAATTAGATGGACACTTCGATATCACGAAGTCACTACAGAAGGTAAGAAAATTTAGATGTCAATACAATGCAATGTTTGAATGTAAATTCTATCAAATTAAGAAGAGATAGGTGGACTACCGGTAGGTGGTGAGCGATGAGACCAACTCCTCTCCCCCTCCCAGCCCCATACCTCCCTCTACCCCACTCAACCCGTCAGCGATTGGCTGCTGGACCCTGTCTATATGTAATTATCTATTATATTTTATTTATGGTATTATTATTATTATTAATCTATTATTACTTATTTAATATATTATTCTATGCTCCTATCCCCAGATAGTAGTAGTAGAGGAACATGGCGCATGTCTAAAACAAAGCCCCCCACCACCCCCCTTTACCGTTCCCTTTATATCCCCAGTGAGAAATCGTCGCCATACAGAAAAAAGCCCCGGGCTTCACAGAACTCTCGACGCGACCCTCAATGTGGCTATCTCGTCAATGTAGAGTTGCATCCCCATGGGCAAAGTCCACAACCCATACCCCCTCACAAAACCCCGCCATTCACTCCTCTTATGAACTATTCTTCTCGCCTCTGCCAAACTCACATTCCTCTCTTCAGACATTCCTTTACTAACTCAATCCACTTTTTCTTCGGTCTCCCAGCCGGTCGATTCCCAGCACACTCACCACTTTACATCCGTTTAACCAACCGACTATCATCCATCCTTTCCACATGACCAAACTGTCCTAAAGGACTTTCATTTATCCCTTTCTTCACACCACACAACTCTGCATCAAACATTACAACTACCCCCAGCACCAAAAGAAAATAAAAATCACATAGGCATAATGATACTCTTAACAAATTCAGCACTCTTCCCTCACCCACCCTCAGACACTCCTATCTCTAAATACATTCATTCCCAAATAACCCTAGTTCGCATACCCAAACAATACCATACCCCAGGCACAACCACATTAAATATCCCCAACAGACCAAAGACAAAAAAAAATCCCACAGGCATCATGATACTCTTAACATATTCAGCACTCTTCCCCCACCCACCCTCAGACACTCCTATCTCTCTCTAAAGACATTCATTCCCAAATACCCCTAGTTCGCATACCCAAACAATACCATACCCCAGGCACAACCACATTAAATATCCCCAACAGAGCAAACCTTGAACCGTAAAACTCTTGTAATTCTGTCCTGTGATATTAAATTATATCCTTCCTGAGTTTTAATTGAGATAAAGTGGAAGACGAATTCAAGCTATGATAATAAGTTTAAAAGAGGAGAGACTTTATAGTACTTTTAAACGTTAAAATGTGATTAATATTTTAATTAATGATGCAGAATTAATAAATCTAACAAAGTTGATTTTACTCATACATAAAAGATAAGTTTCTTTTATTGCATCAGTTTCAGTAGATTATTATTATTATTATTATTATTATTATTATTATTATTATTATTATTATTATTATTATATTATTATTATTATTATTATTTTTGCAAATAACGATGATGGGAACACCAACAGGAAGTACTTATTCTATAGAAAAATCCTACTAGTAAATAGATGCTCTGCCGCACTTATTAAAAATTATGATTAATGATTTTTCCTTGATGATATGACTGACGTCAGAGTTTAAAAATGTTTGAAACACGCTCTCAATCAATCACAATTTTTGTATTACAAAAAGCATTCTCGGTAGTCGACGCCTCGTGTTAGCTAGGCCATGCGCTGCTCTTCGGGGTCATAAAAATTCGATTGTGTTTTCAGATAATGAGCGATTATTTCTGATTTGACGTCCATAACTAATATTTAAATTTATTTAGCTGACTAAAATATAATGAGGAAATTGAAAATTATATTTTTTAATTTTAAACTTATTCTTTTCTCATTCCACAACTTTTGTTTGTTATTTCTTTTTCAGATGTTTATATATTGAAATTATTGTGTATTTATTTTCAGTTAAGTTGAAGCGCAGCAAGGCGTCTTACACAGCAAAATTTGTTATGAGCACACTCGAACGTCCCACACAGGCTGAAAAACCATTTAAGTGCCGTACTGTGAGAAAAAAAGTGGTATAGTGATAAAAGTAATTTAAGAAGTCACCTTCGAACCCACACGGTTGTGAAAAGCCATTTAAGTGTTCGTACTCGTGAGAAAAAGTTTTAACTGATAAAAGGTAATTTAAATGTTCATGTTCAGACCCACACGGGTGAAAAGCCATTTAATGCTCTTACTGTGAAAAAAAGTTTAAGGGAAACCTATTTTAGAAACCCACATTCGAACCGCACACGGGTTGAAATGCCATTTAAAGTGTCTTACTGCGAAAAAAGTTTTAATCGGAAACCTATTTTAGAAACCCACATTCGAACCCACACGGGTGAAAAACCATTTATGTGTTCCTACTGTGATAAAATTTTAGTCGTAAACAGCATTTAGAAACCCACATTCGAACCCACACGGGTGGAAAGCCATTTAAGTGTTCTTACTGCGAAAAAAGTTTTAATCAGAAACCTATTTTAGAAACCCACATTCGAACCCACACGGGTGAAAACCATTATAGTGTTCTATTACGTGATAAAAGTTTTAATCAGAAACCTAGTTTAGAAACCCACATTCGAACCCACACGGGTGAAAAACCATTTAAGTGTTCTCACTGTGATAAAGGTTTTATTCATAAACAGCATTTAGAATCTCACATTCGAACCCACACGGGTGAAAAACCATTTAAGTGTTTTTATTGTGATAAAAGTTTTACTATGAAAAGTAGTTTAGAAACCCACATTCGAACCCACACGGGTGAAAAACCATTTAAGTGTTCTTACTGTGATAAAAGTTTTATTGATAAAAGTAATTTAAGAGTTCACCTTCGAACCCACACAGGTGAAAAACCATTTAAGTGTTCTTACTGTGAGAAAAGTTTTAATCAGAAATCTAGTTTAGAAACCCACATTCGAAACCACACGGGTGAAAAACCATTTATGTGTTCCTACTGTGATAAAAGTTTTATCCCATAAACAGCATTAGAATCTCAATTTCGAAAACACCGCGCTTGAAAAACCATTAAGTGTTTACTGTGATAAAAGTTTTAATAGTAAACAAGATTTAGAAACCCACATTCGAACCCACACGGGTGAAAAACCATTTAAGTGTTCTTTCTGTGAGAAAAATTTTAGTGATAAAAGTAGTTTTAGAAGACACATTCGAATCCACTCTGATGAAAAACCATTTAAGTGTTCTTACTGTGGTAAAAGTTTTAATCAGAAAATTGATTTAGAAAGACACATTCGAACCCACACGGGTGAAAAACCATTTATGTGTTCTTACTGTGATAAAGGTTTTAGTCGTAAACAGCATTTAGAAACCCACATTCGAACCCACACGGGTTCATTTAAATGTTATTACTGTGATAAAAGTTTAAATCAGAAAACTCATTTAAGATTCACCTGAAAAACAAACATTTTGAAAAAAGTCTTTAGAAAACATAAAAACATTTGAATCTTTATATTAGTAGTCTGGTAGATAGTAGGTGGCAGTATTAATACTTTACATTAGTAGTCTGGTAGATAGTAGGGTGGCAGTAGTAGGCTTAGGAGACTGAAGCTTTAGTCTAGATATTTAAGTGAAGGCCTAGATGTGTTAAATGGATGCGTTTATTGTATTAAGAGGTTTTGTTTTTCTTATGTTTAAGACGCAGGAAAATTGTTTATTTTTATTTTTTGTAAATTTTATAATTTATTTTTTTGTTTTTTAACATATTTGCATTTTATGACTTGTTTATTTATTTTTTTTATTTCCTTAATTTCTATATTATATTTCGGCGTAATTATTATTATTATTTTTTTATAATGCAAAGATGAATAACAAGTTATGGATGTTTTTTGCTGCAATTAATCGATTTTATATTTTTTTTACATTTAGTTTATACCCGGACTTAAAATGACATTAATAAAATTTGACTTGGAAATTTAATTTAATTCTTCCTAATTCATAAAAGTTATTCACATGTTATTTTAACATTTCTCTTTGTTTATCATTGAAACTGTCTTCTTAATTTGGCTTTAGACTTTTTGACTTTATTAAATTAACATTACATAAGTAATTTTAGGATACTTTACCTTTGAATATCATAATTATTTTTTTTTTTTTTTTTTTTTTTTGTTTTTTTTTTTTCTGGGACAAGTTCCTCCACAAAAACTTCATGAATCTAATTTTTGACATGACGGTAAATCAAATTCCTCCTGGTGTCGTGACAATGTGACCACTAAAAATCACTCAATAAATCCACCAACAAGTTATCACTATCATTTGCAACCACATAAATGAATTCCAACAATCGTAATCAATAAAGATTATCTATAGTTAATATTCGAAGGCAATGAAACATGTCCCGAGTGTGCTGGAAGTTCGTAGCGAGGCAAATGTTTCGTAACGAATTATTAATCGAAACTTTGAAAGGTCTCATTGTTGCAGTATTCGATCCACCTCATATCAGCACATGCAAACTCATTCGAGGGAACACGATCGAGAAATAGATTTTTCTCAGTAGGTCGGGCTTCAGGAATCTTCTCAGGATATAAACTAAACTATCCGCTTTGTTAATTGAAAAGGTTATCTCCATTATATGATGATTAAATTGTAGATCATCCTCAGGTGCAGTCCTAGATATTTATATTTAGACTCCAGATAAGAACCAATTTCACATCAACCTGACACCGTGATTGAGAAGTGATGAGTAGTAGGGCTCCCAGGGACTAACCCTGCTGGAGGCCAGTTCCCAAAATTCTTAAAATGGATCATGGATACTGTTGCATCAACCTCCACAAATAGTCCACATATTTCCTTCGATCACATAAATAGCGCACCCACGAATGCCATATTTTTCTAATTTTGATGAAAGAATTCAATGAGAAACCAAATCAAATGCCTTTGAGAAATCGATGAAAACAGCGACTGTGAAGAACATTCGAAGGAACGTGATGTTTAAATCGTAAATTAAATCGAAGCTGCGTCCTGTATTCCTTTTCCCCATCATAAAACCAAACTGGCACAAGTTAAAAAGTAAATTGTTCCAGAAGAAGAAATAAATTCTATCGAATATACACTTTTCAAAAATCTAAAAAAGGATGTAATATTGATATTGGAGGATAGTTTCCATGGCACGATGGATTACCCCTTTGGAAACTAATATGACTCGCCGCCTATGTTGCGGGCAGGCTTAATAAGACAATGGTGTTCCATGTCTCTATTTTGAATTGTTTACATTACGGAGCTTATGACTGAAATATTTGTTTTGCCAATTTTAGATTGCGATTCAATAAATTTCTCTAACTTTTAATTGTAGCAAACGGCAATAGTCTCGTTTTGCATTTTTCAAAGTTTATGCTTTTTTCTAATACCAAAAATAAGATCATGTGTAACGCAGGAACTTTTTATGGATTTTTGTTTCAACAGTTTTTTTTTTAACGCTCTCTTAACTGTGAGATGGAACTCATAAATAAAGGAGAGAAAAATTGTATGTATTTGTATTTATAAATTCCTGTCTAGGGATAATGTAAACATCTGTTATAATATAGAGTATAAAATACTATAAATTACTTCAACTCTCATCCTAATTATAACTGTTTAATGAAAACACAGTATTAACAATCCAATATTTACGCAAAAACTAGATCTACCAATTCGAAATATATAAATTCAATGCCTCAATATAAATAACAATCACAAGAGTAAATAGATTATTATTAATATATAATATTACCCACTAGATAACAAATAATTGAACAGCT
The DNA here is from genome assembly GCA_015478945.1 of Trachelipus rathkii. Classification (NCBI taxonomy): domain Eukaryota; kingdom Metazoa; phylum Arthropoda; class Malacostraca; order Isopoda; family Trachelipodidae; genus Trachelipus; species Trachelipus rathkii. Next base: position 21,724 of record JABUQX010090985.1, read on the forward strand.
ACCCAGGCCTTATATGTATCACAAAACACATCAATAATTTCTGGTAAAGGCAATTGCCTCAAATATAAATGTAATTCAAGTAAATAATAAAATATATTTCAGGAAACAATACTATTATACTCGTAGTATCGTATTAATAGTTAATACAAGTCTTTCTTTTAATAATATATATAATAATAATAATAGGAATATTGATTCAAATAATAATAATAAATAAATTAATAATGATAACATAATAAATTAATTAAATTAAATAATATATATTATATTACAATTTTATTTAAGGACAATATATATATAATCAGGTAATAATGATGACCGGAACGAAAGATGTTCAAAATAAATACAGGTACATTCCTAAAGTAAAATGGGATAAATAACTTATAAATATATATATAATAACAATAATATTTAATAATAATAATAAAGCTTTAATAGGAGGATTGCCTTTATAATAGGTCTAAATCAACCATTAAAAAGGCATCGATAAGGAGTAAAGATAGTAATAAAATAATTAAAAAGAGTTATATATGAATACAATAAAGTACAATCCAAAAATTAACTTTACTAAAAACATAGGACCACAAAGCTTGAACAAAAATAATCACTAAAGAAGATGGGGACAGGTAAAATTAAATTGATCACTAATAATAATTCAGTAATATAATATAAAATTTAACAATAAATAAAGATAAATTGCTTGCTTTTCTTTTTTTTAATAAATAATTAAATTAATAAATAATAATAAATTAAATATAAAAAATAAATAATAATTATAATAATAATAATAATACATTAATAATAATTAATTGATAAGAATTAATATAGAAATTTTTAATATATTTATTTAATTGAAATATTTTGACAATAAATATATAATATAAATATATAGATAAATATATAAATAATAATAAATAATATATAATAATAATATAATATAATTAAATAATAATAAAATAAAATAATAAATTAGATTTTCTGCCTGTTATATAAAAGAACAATTTAATAATTTATTAATAACACACATAACAGAAAATAACTTACCAAAAGAACATACATTGTTTGTATATTATAAACATTTATTCTAATGTAAATAATAATTTTAACAATATATCTTCTAATAAAATAATAGGAAATAATAATAAGATAAATAAATAATGTAATTAATTAAGATAATCAAACTAATAAAATCAATAATAATAATATAATTAATAAATGATAGATTAACACTAATAAGAGAGTAGGAGAGGAGGAAGAGTTTAATAGAGAGGACTATATTATTGAATGAAACGACGAGCACGTTTTTATTAGGAAGAAGTTGAGTAAATAACCCGATGATGAGAGCATAATGAAGTCTATGGTCTAATATTACCATGAAGATATATTGTGATATAGTGTTTTTGTACAAACTGAAAAACACAAAAATCACAGCGCTAGGTTTGTGCTCTCCCCTCTGAAGATGACTTAATTAGGAATCCCAACTCATTACCTAATAAAATACGCGATATAAGTGCTCCTAAAATAGAACTAAATAAAAATAAATAACAATAATTAATAATAAAAATAAAATATAAATAAAATAAATAACAAATAATGAAAATACACTAAAAAAAAATAATTATAATAAATATATAAATAATAATAGATAAAAAATGTAAATAAATATAAATAATAAAATAATTTAACTAAATCTAATAATAATGAATTAATATATTGTAATAATAATAAAGTAATAATATAATAAATAATAAAATATAATATAATCAATTATATAATAGATAATATTTACTTTCAATATATAATAATATCATAAAGAGCAATAATATAATAATATAATATTTTGAGGGTAAATAACTCTGGGGGGGAAAAAAATGAAATTCAATATAAAAGATAAAATAATAATCAATAATAATAATAATAAATAATAATATAATACATAATAATAATAAATAATAATAATACATAATAATAAATAAAAATAATCAATATAATAGATAATATAATAATAACCTATTTTGAGGGTAAATAACTCTGGGGGAAAAATGAATTCCAATAAATAATAATACATTAATAATATAATGAAAGAATAATAATAATAAATATTAATAATAATAATAATAATATAATAATAATAAAAATAATTAATAATATAGAATGAAAATATAATAGTAAATTAATAATAATAAATACATAATAATAACAGTGATATTTATAAAGAAGATATAAAAACTAATATTATGGGGAATATTGAGTTCGTTGCATATTTTGGTAAATAAGAACTTATAACATAATTTTTCGTCACGGGAGCATTGAGTAATAAAAAGATTGGAGGTCGATTTCTGGATTGATGTATTTTGGGAGTAGCTCTTACTTTACACGAGGTTTACTAGAATCTAACCATACTGCCGCGACATCGAGAGATTTGTTCGGGATGTATTTTGTTTTTCAGGGAAAGAGTTGTCGTGATTGTTTGTAGCAGTTTGAGGTGGAATCAACAAGACAATGGAACAATGGAAGCACTATAAATCAAAAGCTACCATAATATTTAGGGATTGAGTAACAATCATGACGATGTCTATGGAGCTACACGGTTTCAGCTTTTTAAAAGGAGTAAGGATTTGGATAGACATAATGAATGACATGTGTTTTATTACGCAATAAACATACAGAAAGGTTTATAATTATCGTAGTAGTTTAGTTAGTAGCTAGTAGTTCTTTGCAACTTTCAAAAATATAGTCTGGATAGGCATGATGAACATATATGCGTATTCGTGTAATAAGAAATATTTGTTGTTTTTTATGTTTTAATAATATTTAATGTTTTGATTAAATGATTAGGATTTTATCTTGAATATGGTTGTGATGTAAAGAAAATTGCGTGCTATAAAAAGATTAACGGTTTTAGTGGGAGTATTGTAAAATGGAGGAATGGGATGTAATAAAGTAACGAAGTTTTGATAGGCCCATAGGGGATCGCCTAATGGATGCGTTTTTAAATTAATCATGTAGTGATGTGGCTTTTGAAATGGCCCATGGGATGTAATGGTTTTTTTTATAGGCCCATGTGATGATTGCGTTTATTATATTAATTGCCACATGAATGCAGTGTATGTGTTCTTGATAGGCCATGGGATGTATATTTTGAAATGCTAAAGAAGAGGGACTGATTTATATAATTTTTTTGATCAAGGCATGGGATGAATGGTTTTTCTGAAGGCTCCATGAGGGATGTAAAGTTTTTGATACAAAGGGATTGAAAGTTTTTTTGATAGGTAACTGGCAAATGTCATGATGCGTGGTTCTTATTGTCTTTCATTTTCATTTGCTTTTAATGGTTATGAATTGGGCTACCGAACAGTGATTTGATCTCTTCACATTTGATTAAAATATTGTATAATAATTTAACTTAGATCAGTCCGATCAACAACTTTTTCAGACAATAAAATTTCTCAAATTTTCTACTAAACTAAATTTTTCACGCATACTAAGGCTAGTAGTGGAATCAAGACTCATGCTTCAGGATGGATGTAATTTTTAAAAATGTGGCAGCTTATAATTTCGTAGTACATTATAAGACATGATAATATATGAAATAATTTTTCGTGCAATTACTAGGGGTTGTAAATGGTAACAAGTATTCGATATAATTTTTATAATAATAATAATAATAATAACATAATAATAATAATAATAATAATAATAATAAATTAATATTAAGAATGTAAAAAATGTAATGATAAATATAATAATTATGAATAATAAAATAATAATATAATATGGAAAATAATAATAATAATAATAAATAATAATAATAATAATAATAATGGACTTATTAATGTTAAGTGTCTTCATAAATTTTATAAAACTATACACTGAAAATTGCACAGTAAATAATTAATGTATTTATTTTTAAAAAAAAATCCGTAAAAAAAAACAACAGAAAACGCGTAAAAAACGATCCCACACCCGCCCCCCGGCCCCCAAAAAAAAAAAAAAAATTACAGTTAACTAGTAAAAATCCGTTAAAATATTTAAAAAATAATTTTGCCAATGTTTTTTTAATTAAAAAAAAAGCTAATAAAGTACATCGGAACCCACGATACAAATGCATGGCACCCGAACATTTTTTTTATCCCCGTACCCTCGACCCGTGAGTGGTGGTAAAATAATTAAATATTGCTTCGACACCATGATGAGCCTATACAAAAATTTAAATAAAGAAGCATGTGGTACTAAGCGTAGTTTTAATATACTTTCTATGTGGTAAATATGAAATTTGAAGACTTCATAACTTTTTTCTTTCAAGCTCATTTCAAGAGTGTTTTTTTTACGGTTTTCTTTATTTTCAGCTCATTTTAAACATTTCATGTAATAAGTTTAATGAAAATCGGAAAGTAAGTTGCAATAATAATAATAATAATAATAATAATAATAATAATAATAATAATAATAATAATAATAATAATAATAATAATAATAATAATAATAATAATAATAATAATAATAATAAAATAATGATAATAATAATTTTTCTACATATTTGGTAAACTTTGATACATGCGCGCTAATCTTTTTTTTACCTTTTTAAACCATGTGCCTAGCCTACTTTGAATAATTACGTCAGAAGCAGACTACATTACTTCGCATACGTCATCATTACGTCACGATTATCACTCAAAAACTTCACGCCCACAGCTTTCAAATAATCATTTCTCAACGGTTCTGTATTTTATGGCAAGGGAAACTGCTTGGGGGGAAATTCCTGTGTCGAAAAATATTTATTTATATTATTGCCTCTGTTTCTTGCAGGTGTTTGATAGAAAGATAGCGAATTAGGGTAGGGGAATCTCATTATTTGAAGGGAAGTATTGCTTACACTTTCCCCTCTTCTCGAAATCCCCCTCCCGCATGGCAAAGGTATGAAATCGATTTCAGTTTTGAAAGAAAAAAGGGGGGGGGGATTTTGGTGGTGTTGGGGGAACAGGAAAAGGAGGGAAAATTGTGACGTAATAAGAAAAGAGACTTCCTGGTCAATAACATTACCGGTAACCTAATTATTGAATTACCTGATCACAGTAATTAAACCATTTTTTAACGTTATTTCTTTAGCTCTTATATATATATATATATATATATATATTATATATATATATATATACTATGATTATATACTAGTATAATATAATATATTATATATAATATTCTATATATAATATATATATATATATATATATATATATATAGTATATAATATATGATATCGTCTTTTATAGCCGTCATATGTATCTTAAAAAACTATTAATGCTACAGTAAACGGAATACATTTGCTGGAATGCTGGTCCAAAGTTTGCCCTGGAAATGTAAAAAAAAAAAAAAATGCAAGTTTAACTTCTGCCAATTTAATTTAAATTATATCTAAAATTGAAGTCGGGAGCAACTCTACAATCAGACTGTTATTTGGAATGCCTGGTAAAAATTCACATAAGAAAATGTAAAGAAAAAAAAAAAATAAAAAATTATTGGTTAATAATTATAGTTAATTATGTATTAGAAGCCTATTTAGGAGACGGTTTTATTGGGTTTCTTGTTAAGATAGTAATAGAGGAACTTTTTCTATGAACATTTTGCTTGTATTACGCAGCACTAGGTGGGGGCTGAGCCGACGGGGACATAGGAGGGGGAACGTGTTTGTCCAATACCCCGTAAGGGGAGCGGGCGAGGAAACACCGCCGACAGACCCAACATAGCCGAAAGAGTTGGGGTTCCGGAGACCCTCCGGAGGGGGGGAATTAGTCATACCCGTAGGTTCCGCGGAAGGGTTCCCGAGAGAACCCGACTGCCTGCCATCGGTGCTGTATAGCCTCCTTGGGGTATCTCTTTAGTAAACGAATAATAAAAAGGCAAAATTGTTAAATGAGAGAAGATCTAGTTGTATTTTAGAATAAACGAGTAACCAATTTAAGTGTTCTCTAAAAGATTAGGTGCTCTCTAACATTATTACTATAATTATAACAATGAATTTTTTTTTTTTTTGTTATTTTTTTACTTTTCTTATAAATAAAAATTTGAAATTTTTTCAGGATTCCAAAAATGTATTCTTTCGCTGTAGCTATTTGTAGTTACGTTTGAGAATAGAATTTTTTTTATTTTTTTATTTTTATTTATATTTTTTTTTATTTTTTTTTTTTATCATTTCAGGGCAACTTTGGAAACAGCATTCCAGCAATTGTATTCCGTTTTACTTGTAGCATTATAGTTGTTTAGATACATATGACGGCTTATAACAGAGCGCTTGACGCTATATATAGTATAGTATTTATTATGATATATTAATAATATATATATATATTATATATATTGAGTATTGGTGTCGTCATAGTTGTAAATTATATTTATGTATATATAGGTGTCTATTTAGGTACTATTTACTAGTACTATATATATATATAGTATATATTATATATGTATTATGTATTATAATTATATAGTTAGTATTTATAGTAA